>JAVIAB010000088.1:17754346-17786846 GCA_032433765.1 Megaustenia siamemsis
GCGGTGGGATCTATCTGTCCAATATTGCCAGATTTAGCCATGTACTGAAAGTCTGTAAACATTATGTTACTAACACCCTATCCCCTATATTTAACACTTTAACTTACGACTGACTCAGCAGGTCGGTAAGGGATAAATGCTTAATGCTAGGAGAAAAACACAGAAAATAGATAAATATAAAGTAGCAACGATAAATATATGCGGAATAAAACAATCTTAATCCCAACGTTGTGCTACCAATGCCAGACCTGGACCCTAGATGCAATAATTTTAAAAAACCTAGAACAATAAGAAAAATAAACTCTACTGAGATTAAATGTGTTAGACGAATGACAAAAAAAAGTCTGAGAGATACGATCAGAAATGAAGAACTGAGAAAAAAGCTAGGAATAGCCCCCGCCATAGAATATATAAAGAAACAACAGATAAAATGGTTTGGTCACATTACAAGGCAGAAATCAAAACACAACTCAACGAGCCTTCAACAAACGTTGTGAGAACACCAGACCCAATGATCGACCACGAAAAAAGATGGATCTGACTAAATATGTCTGATAGTTACCAATCGTCTTTCAAGGCATCAAAGACCATATACATAAACTGTTGGAGGGCACTAGAAATGTCCTTCGTACAGAAGAATGTTGAGAATACCATGCACTAACTCCAAGAGTAATGGAAACTTTCTAACTTTGGTCAAAGCTAAATTAATATATTTGACTGACAATGTAGTGCGTACAGTGTCGCTAAAAAAAGAGTTACAAAAACCGGCGAGACCTGCGCCTTTCGGCCCGACATATCCTGACTATATAGTGAGTAGATATCCTTTACAAATTTGCACGGGCATCGGCTAATTTGGTTTAATCCTCTCGACTTTTAACTACTATGAGTTCTTTAACGTGCGCGAGCGCACACATGACTGCCTGTTTTTTTGTTTTAATTTCCAGTTATCCATGGGGCTCTTGATATGAGATCTCACTACCCAGATGCCAGCGGTGGTTGAATCCCCGAGTAAATCACCTATTCCACACGTTAACAACTTACACACTAAATTGTGAGGCAAGCTTCACAATTAGGAAATGGTGAAGATTTTTATTTTAAAAAAGAGGAAAAAACTGGTATGGTAACAGCTTTACGTAGGTGAGAGGCAAAGCAAAAAGTAGAACGACGTTTCGATCAAGAAGGCCTTCAGCTGGGACAACAAACATGAAAAGTCTTTCACGGTTGAAAATTAACTAAAAATTGTTATACATGTATACCGTCAAGTGAGATCGACAGTACAAATAAATGCATAAATAACCGTCCGGTGGAAATCTTTGGATAAAAGCGGAAAACTGTCGGATAAAGTAGAGCAGTAAAGAGGTTAACACAAACAAAAATTAGTCCGTGGGGATGAATTTATAACAAAAAATATAACAAAGATGAAAAGATTGAAACAGCATGAAAGTTAAAATTCATTGACATAAACAAGATCGCACGAAAAATACAATGTGGCTTTGATCAGACAGATTTGAGAACCACTGATTTAATTCCTGTACAGAGTTAACTAGAGATTGACAGAAAATGGACACACAATTCTAAATAGAAACCTTCAGTAAATTAGAAACCTCACATTTCAAAATTAACCCCGGTAGGCAGACGTGAAGTATAATTAAACACCCGAAAGCTTTCAGCATTGTCGGTAAAGACAACACGGATTGAGACGAGGATTTACAGAGCTATTCAAGTACTTTGCTTTTGCAGCACCTTTTGCTAATCACGTTCTGCTGAAGTAAATGTTGCTAAAACCTTCGGGCAGGGATGTCACTAGGCTATTCTGCTCTCATTTTCCGGTGTCAAGGCAGATAACAACATCCAATCAGTGCAGTGGGTTTCAGATTTAAACAAATCCCAGGAGAATAAATTAACAAACCTAGACTTAAAGAAAGCATTACACCAGCTCCGTGTGGAGCATAGGTCTTCAATAAACACTTTCCAAGCCGTTCTGTTTCTTACCATTCTTTTAAGATCGTTCCATGTCTTCCCCATCATCTTCATATCTGCTTCCATCTGTCTTCTCCAAGAATTCCTTGGTCTTCCTCTTTGTATTTTTCCCTGGGGATTTCAAAAAAGGGCCTGTTGTGTAATACTCTCAGTTGGCTTCCGCAGTGTGTGTCCTATCCAGCGCAATCATCTTCGTTGTTTCTCTTTATCCACTGGTATTTGACTAGTACATTTCCATAATTCTATGTTAGTGTTTTTGTCCTGCCATTTCCATCCTTTTATTGTGCGTAAACATCCATTAATGAAGGTCTTTATCTTCATGATTGTCATTTTAGTTGTTCTCCATGTTTCACAGCCATATAATAAGACTGACTTAACATGGGAGTTGAACATTTTTATTTTAGTATTTAACCTAATTTCTTTGTACTTCCATTTGTTTCCCAGTGCAAGAAATGCTCATCTTGCTTTTGATATCCTTAAATGGCAAATGTTAATCTTATAATAATGTGCAGTGATACTGAAAATGTCGCCTGGTGTAATTTTTGTTTGTTTGTAATTTATAGCGAACTCATGATTTCAGTCCCGACACATCCGATTACATCATGGAGTGATAGGACTTGCTGATCACGTGCCCACGCTGGGAAGTCATGGTTAGGCAACAACACAATTGAGATGCTGCGGTAAAGCTAGCAAGAAGGGAACATGGTGAACACAGTGTCACTATAGCTTTATATGAGGGAACATGTTGAACACAGCGTGTCATTATAGCTTTATATGAGGGAACAATGTGAACACAGTGTGTCACGATAGCGTTATATGAGGGAACATGGTGAACACAGCGTGTCATCATAGCTTTATATGAGGGAACAAGGTTAACACAGTGTGTCACGATAGCTTTATATGAGGGAACATGGTGAACACAGTGTCACGATAGCTTTATATCAGGGAACAAGGTGAACACAGTGTCACGATAGCTTTATATGAAGGAACAAGGTGAACACAGTGTGTCACGATAGCTTTATATGAGGGAACATGGTGAACACAGCGTGTCATCATAGTTTTATATGAGGGAACAAGGTTAACACAGTGTGTCACGATAGCTTTATATGAGGGAACATGGTGAACACAGTGTCACGATAGCTTTATATGAGGGAACAAGGTGAACACAGTGTCACGATAGCTTTATATGAGGAAACAAGGTGAACACAGTGTGTCATTATAGCTTTATATGAGGGAACATGGTGAACACAGTGTCACTATAGCTTTATATGAGGGAACATGTTGAACACAGCGTGTCATTATAGCTTTATATGAGGGAACAATGTGAACACAGTGTGTCACGATAGCGTTATATGAGGGAACATGGTGAACACAGCGTGTCATCATAGCTTTATATGACGGAACAAGGTTAACACAGTGTGTCATGATAGCTTTATATGAGGGAAAAGGTGAACAAACTGTGTCACGATAGCTTTATATGAGGGAACATGGTGAACACAGTGTGTTATGATAGCTTTATATGAGGGAACATGGTGAACACAGTGTGTTATGGTAGCTTTATATGAGGGAACATGGTGAATACAGTGTGTTATGATAGCTTTATATGAGGGAACATGGTGAACACAGTGTGTTATGATAGCTTTATATGAGGGAAAAAGGTGAACAAACTGTGTTATGATAGCTTTATATGAGGGAACATGGTGAATACAGTGTGTCATATAGCTTTATATGAGGGAACATGGTGAACACAGTGTGTCATGATAGGTTTATATAAGGGAACAATATGAACACAGTGTGTTATGATAGCTTTATATAAGGGAACAAAAGGAAAAACAATGACGTTTCGGCCAATAGGTTTTCCTCAGAAAACAAAAGAAACAACAGAACATATCCAGTGTAGTCTCCACGAGATGACCGGGTCTCAGTTTTTATTTCTCCCTCGACGGAAACAAGAAAAGCAAAATGGATCCTGCCGTGATCTGACCCCAACTTCTCAAGTTATGCTGCATGACAAGTTATTGATTAGGCCACTCGTTCTCCTGTTTATGTCCTTGTACCTTCTGGTTTTAAATGTTAACTTCGGTACACTATACTCGTGGCTTCTGTTTCTTGTTTATTAATTAAATTGTCATATGATCTCACTTCTTATGTTTCTGGTTCAGCGTAATCTACTTATTAGTTTCTGTAACAGTCTCCTGGCGTTAGTTTTTGCACTATAATTACCACTCATTCTTTCACATTTGTTATCTTCTCATCATATTTGATTCCCGTTATTTCTCTCGTCATTTTAATTATTAGTTCTATCATCAAATATTTCAAGCATTAGTTTTTGCTCACTCCACTCTATAATTCTTTCTGCCATCAATCTCTCCTTAATTTTTTTCTCTATCGACTTCACGCATATAATCTGGACCTTCAGAATATATATATATATATATATATATATATATATATATATATATATATATATATATATATATATATATATAACACATATCTTCCATAATTTGTCTTTATCCATTTTGGTCCTTCCTTTCTATATAACCATACTCGTGTCTCATTTGTAAATATGCATTCCCTTCGTTAGTCTCTCTATCTATACACACTCCTCCTTATTTTGTCTTTATCCACTACTCTTCGTAATCTCTACCTATCTACACTTCTCCTTAATATGTCTCATTCACTTTCCTCCTTAGTCTCTCACTCACCACTCCTCCTTAATATGTCTTATCCACATTTTCTCCTTCTTCTATTATTAACTTGTCTCTTTATTATTCTCTTATAAACCAGTCCCTATGCATATATTTCTCTTGTCTGTCTCAGTAGACTTCTGTAATTATTACACAGCAATTTCGGTGCTAGATTTCATGAATTTCTAGCCTAACTGCTAATTCAAAACAGAAGGAACATAGATGACATTAGTCAAGCTGAATTTATCAGAGAATACATTACCAGCAAGTGGAACAGTCATCGGTAGGTTGTAGAGACAACACCCATTAACTAATTAAGCCCTGCTCCCAAAACGTCTAGCCAAACACGCTCACGTCACGCGATACTTCCCTCGATAACCTATAATCTCAAGGGAGATAATCTCACAAACAAAAGTCCATGAAAAGAACTGATGGGAATAACTAAAGCACTTAAAAAAAAAGCAATTGGGACTGAATAAAAATAGTTCAAATCAATTAACAGACAACCGGGTTTGTTCTACTTAATATAGGTTTTACTTCTCACAGCTAGGCCACGATTAATTATTTGACTTCTCGACTTCTTTCAGCATCGTTGCTTTCTCTTTCTCATTCTATTTATATAATTTCTCCCCAATTTCTCCTAAACACTACTTAGAGTGTCAAGGGAGATACACAGCTTTAGTTTTAGACATTGTCAGTCAAATCTACGGACATGTCAATCGCTTGTGGAGTTGACTTGATAATGTAACTCTTAATTATTTTGAGACATTTAATATGAGCTGGGAACCTCGTTTACTGAGCTGATAGTGTGCTCGTTTAATGATCATAGTGTCTAAGTTCGATCCCCAGAAGAAGCGGATTTTTTTTCTGACCGAAAATACTACGGGGTCCACCCAGCATCTAAAAATGGGTACCAAAGAATGTTCGTGGTAGTAAAGGCGGCCTGGTGTGGTGGCGGCCTGGCGTGGTAACGGCCATATCTCTCAAAATGAGCATAGTCATAGAAAAATACGGTCACTAACATTATATTTCCCGTACGCCTTGCTAGGGGTGAGATAACTTTACCTTTATTTTTTACTATTACGATCAGAGACTTTTCGTTTGTATTTTGTGCTTCGTAGAACTACACTTAGACTGCAATCATATCAGGAATGAAGAACTGAGAAGAAAGCTAGGAATAATCCCCGCCTTAGAATATATCAAGAAACAACATATAAAATGGTTTGGCCGCGTGACAAGGCAAAAGGATCAAAGCACAACACAATGAGCCTTCAATAAACGTCGAGAGAACACCAGACCCAGGGGGCGACCATGAAGAAGATCGATTGACGGAATATTAGAAACACTAGGAAACAGAGACGCACAGAAGATCAAAAGACCGCACCTTATATCTACACATGACACGCGAAAGAAATTAAGAATTGCTCGGGATTCTGTACTGGTAGGAATCTATTTTATTTGTTCTTTATACAACTTAATACATTTCAAACAGGAAGAAATGTTATTTAGTTAAAAACGTTGGTCTTTCATTACTGCCAATCTTTCATAACTAGATAACACATTTCTTTAACATTGCCATCTTAGTAATTGTATATGAAGTGAATGTTGAGAGAAAGAGCGAGAGAAATACTGAAAAGGGAATGAAAAACAGAACATGCAATTGAGTTGAGAGAGATACTAGGTAAGGCAAAAATTAGAGCGCTAAAAGAACTGGTAAGGGAGAGTGTAAATATATATATATATATATATATATATATATATATATATATATATATAATCATGTCTCTCCACAATTTTCGATTACGGCTGTTATTTATTATTTCTTTTGTTGACCTTCTGCCAAGCCATTCTCTTAAGCTGTCTGGTATCTTTTCTCTTTGCTTATGACTATCACTTCGTCCCTCAATTTTCCCAGTTGTTAAAATATATTCCACCTGTTCTCTTCTCACTACATGGCCAAAAATGATGATTGTTTCTCTCTAAAATTGGAAATTAGCTCTTTTTTTGCTTTGGCCTCTTTCAGAACGTTTTCATTACTCTTCTTGCCTGTCCATGGTATTCTCAACATTCTTCGGTAAAACACAGACTCCAGCGATTTTCTTGTCTGTTGTCCTATTGTCCATGATTCACATTCATTTGTTAAGACTGGCTCTACATACCATTCAAGAACTCTTTTTCTTGTTTGTATTGTCAAAAATGGATTGCATAGTATCTTCCTTCACTTTTTGGAAAGCTGCTTTTGCCTGAGCCATTCTGCATCTCACCTCTGTTGTACATCTTCCGTCTGAGGTTAACAAAATTACCAAATATTTAAATTCATTTACCTGTTTTAATATTGTTCCACTTGTGTTTATTTTGCACTGAGGTGATGTCTTTTTCTTTGCTGCTATTAAGGCTGAGTTCTTTATTTTTGCTTTCTTTCACTATAATGTATAACATTTATTGTAACTCATTTTCACTCTTAGCTATTAAGACTGCATCATCAGCATACCTTAGATTATTTATATTATGACCTCCAATTGTTATTCCAGTCATGCCCCTTATGAATCTTAAAATAATCTCACTATAAATATTAAAGAAATTTGGTGACAGCACACAACCTTGTCTAACACCCTGTTTTATTTGTTTAAACATTCCCATTTGGTTTCCAGTTCTTATGACCGCTGTTTGCTGCAAGTACATGTTCTTTTTTATTCTTAGATCATTGCTGTCTACGTTTATACTTTCTAAAATTTTGATTATTTCTTGGTACGTTACTTTGTCAAATGCCATCGTATAATTCATGAAACATAGGTATATATCTGTTTTCACCTCTATGGCTTTTTCTACTAAAGATCTTATGATGTATATGGCATTGTTTGTTATATAAGAGAGAGAGAGAGATGAGATAGAGAGAGACAGAGAGAGATGAGATAGAGAGAGACAGTAAGAGAGTCAAGAAGTGAAAGAGATATATCCTTTGAAGTTAGCTTAAAGCAGCCAGAGAACCGCACTGATAAAGTGACGTACATGAATGATTTCCCAAACAGAAGACTTTAGTGGTGATGTTCGTTCCGACATTTGTGCAATAAGAATGTATCAATTATCTTGGAAATGGATGAATTTCAGTAATTCAAGCCCACTCCCTCTACTGCCAGCATGTGCTAATATAATGCGTTGTCTTTGCTGCTGGGAATGTTTCTTTTATTTTCTCTGTCAACTGATTGCCATTCTTTCTCATATGTATGATGAGCATTGACCCACGTTTCATCCAAATATACTATATTGTAGTCTTCCATTCGTCGCTCATGGATCCACCTCAAGTATTTGCTTCGGGCAGTTATCAAGTGTGGTTTTTCACAAACAATATTTCTACCATTAGCAGATTTTCGAGAAGTGAAACCAACACCTCTTACGATCTTCCAAAGAGTCGTTGCTGATATTTTTCTATATCATTTTCTAATTTTAGTCGAACTTTAAGTTTGCGCAGTGTAACAATTTGATTCCATTCAAATATTTTCAAAATCTTACGTCTAATAATGTCTTTGTCAAAATCATCGACTTTCAGTTTTCTTCCTTGCTTGACCGTCGCCTCTGCAGATTCAAAGTTCGGACCCATCCATCGGTTGAAAGACTTTCTAGTTCTTTTTTCGGGTTTTTTTTTTTTTTTTTTACATCGTAATATAACCGACCCCTTTCAGATTTCTTTCAAAAGTGCGTGCACAATAACACAGTTTTCTTTTGCAAAATGATAAATTTACACTTTATCACAATCACACCCTTCATAATTTTAAAAATTAAGTAGTCACTTCACAATAGCTTACAAATTATCACATATAAAGGATTATACATTAAAAGTCAATATTTTATCAAGATACACCTACGCACTTTTACCACAAGAAGTCGAAAACGACAAAACTACTTTCTAAACGGAGCGTCTTATAATTTATAGTTCAGTAAGTGCGATATGGGGAGCCGCGATAGCTCAGTGGTTAGTGAACTGGACTACAAAGGACAAGGGGTCGGGTTCGATCCTGATCGACGGCTTCCGGGTTCACCCAGCCTAATATATGTACTGGATTTTTTGGGGGGGAAAGTAAAACGGCATGAGCGTAATACGGACCACATTACCCCAAAATCATGTATCGAAGGTCTATAAAAATTATGGTCACCAACACAATATACCCTATACGCCACTTGGCGTGACGAGGCTTTGTACTTTTTACTTAAGTGCGATAAAAAATGATTGCTCACATTCAAAGAGTAACCTACAAGAGGGTAGATAATACTTTTTGTTTTGTAAGTTTGCAAATGATCAAAGCAAACGATATATTCTATTTGAAATGTAATTTTGTTTGCTTGAAATTGGATTTGCAAATTAACAGGATAATTTATCTAGTGTCAGTTTAAAATTGAGAGAACATGGAAGCCGTAGATCAGAACCCGACCCGACCTTTTGACCTCTGTGGGACAGGTCACTAATTACTGCTCTTACGCGATTCCCAACAAGAAGGGAGGATATAGGAACAACTTGATATAAGGGAACAAAAGGGATAGAAGAAAATGGAAACTAACAAAAGACAGTGTAAGAGAACGGTTTGGTAATAATTGGGCCGGAACAGTTATAAGTAGCTGCATAGATAGAGAGTTGTGAGGAGTTATAGTCACTTATCTCACGAGTTGTGGTATCTGGCGATGATGAAAGGGATGATGGTGGAGGTGATAGTGATGATGATGGTAGCGGTGATGATGATGATGGTGGTGGTGATGATGATGATGATGGTGGGGATGATAATGGTGGTGGTGATGATGATGATGATGGTAGGGATGATAATGGTGGTTGTGATGAAGATGGTGTTGATGATGATGATGGTGGTGGTTGTGATAGTGATGATGATGGTAGTGGTGGTGGTGATGAAGATAATGGTGATGGCCTTAGTGATGATGATGATCGTGGTTGTAATTGCGGTAGTGATGATTATGATGTGCGATTATGATGGTGAATGATGGTGATAATCATGATAATGGCGCTGATGATGATGATAGTGATAATGATGATAGTTGTGGTAGTGATTGTGGTGATGATGATGATAGTGATAATGATGATAGTGATAATGATGATAGTGATAATGATGATAGTGTATAATGATGATAGTGATGATAGTGATAATGATGATAGTGATAATGATGATAGTTGTGGTAGTGATTGTGGTGATGATGATAATGATGATGATAAATACGATTGTGATGATAATGATGGCGCTGATGGTAATGATGACGATTGTGATAATGATGGTGGTGATATCATTATCATGGTGATGATGACGAAGGTGACGATAAAGATGTTGATAATTACAATACGTGACGTGCCCTTAAACAACTTGCCACCAATACGATATGTTTGCCATCTGTCGGAATTCTATACTCTGTTAGGAAACAAACAAA
Source organism: Megaustenia siamemsis (assembly GCA_032433765.1). Taxonomy (NCBI): domain Eukaryota; kingdom Metazoa; phylum Mollusca; class Gastropoda; order Stylommatophora; family Ariophantidae; genus Megaustenia; species Megaustenia siamemsis. Next base: position 17,764,441 of record JAVIAB010000088.1, read on the forward strand.
CTAAGAATAAAAAAAAAAAATAAAGAAGAGCATTGTGCAAAGCAGTTAAGTCTGAACAGGCGAGAGATCCAGAGACAAAGATACAAATTATTGGCAACAAACTAGCATTTGATAAGGTTAAAAACAGATTAGTTTTAACGGACACTCCGCCGAATAATGATAAAATTAAGGAGACAAAGTGCTAAAACATGACGCTAGCAGGCCTGCAAAACGAACGGAGAAAATATGCGCTGTGGAGTCTGTGTTCAGTTCTGTGTGGAGTTAAGTGGAAACAAAATGGAAGACGGGATTTAGAGGCTGAAATAGAACAGTAGAAATGGAAGATGTGAGGTGGGAAAGAGTGATATAGAAAATGTGGGGTGGGACAGAGGGGTATAGAAAATATGGGATGGGAAAGTGGGATATAAAAATGTGGGGTAGGAAAGAAGGATATAGAAGATGTTGTGCTGGACATAGGGATATAATACATGTGTGGTGGAACTGAGGGTTATAGAAGATGTGTTGTGGGACTGAGGGATATAGAAGATATGTTGTGGGACTGAGGGATATAGAAGATGTGTTGTGGGACTGAGGGATATAGAAGATGTGTTGTGGGACTGAGGGATATAGAAGATGTGTTGTGGGACTGAGGGATATAGAAGATGTGTTGTGGGACTGAGGGTTATAGAAGATGTGTTGTGGGACTTAGGGTTATAGAAGATGTGTTGTGGGACTGAGGGTTATAGAAGATGTGTTGTGGGACTGAGGGATATAGAAGATGTGTTGTGGGACTGAGGGATATAGAAGATGTGTTGTGGGACTGAGGGATATAGAAGATGTGGGGTGGGAATGATGGATATAGACGGTGTGGTATGGGAGAGTGGTGTATAAAGATGTGGGGTGTGACTGAGTGATATAGAAGATGTGGGGTGTGACTGAGTGATATAGAAGATGTGGGGTGGGACTGAGTGATATAGAAGATGTGTTGTGGGACTGAGTGATATAGAAGATGTGAGATGTGACTGAGTGATATAGAAGATGTGGGGTGGGACTGAGTGATATAGAAGATGTGTTGTGGGACTGAGGGATATAGAAGATATGTTGTGGGACTGAGTGATATAGAAGATGTGTTGTGGGACTGAGGGATATAGAAGATGTGTTGTGGGACTGAGGGATATAGAAGATGTGTTGTGGGCGTGAGGGATATAGAAGATGTGTTGTGGGACTGAGGAATATAGAAGATGTGTTGTGGAACTGAGAGATATAGAAGATGTGTTGTGGGACTGAGGGATATAGAAGATGTGTTGTGGGACTGAGGGTTATAGAAGATGTGTTGTGGGACTGAGGGATATAGAAGATGTGTTGTGGGACTGAGGGATATAGAAGATGTGTTGTGGGACTGAGGGATATAGAAGATGTGGGGTGGGAATGAGTGATATAGAAGATGTGAGATGTGACTGAGTGATATAGAAGATGTGGGGTGTGACTGAGTGATATAGAAGATGTGGGGTGGGACTGAGTGATATAGAAGATGTGAGATGTGACTGAGTGATATAAAAGATGTGAGATGTGACTGAGTGATATAGAAGATGTGAGATGTGACTGAGTTATATAGAAGATGTAAGATGTGACTGAGTGATATAGAAGATGTGAGATGTCACTGAGTGATATAGAAGATGTGGGATGTGACTGAGTGATATAGAAGATGTGAGATGTGACTGAGTGATATAGAAGATGTGAGATGTGACTGAGTGATATAGAAGATGTAGGGTGGGACTGAGTGATATAGAAGATGTGGGGTGTGACTGAGTGATATAGAAGATGTGAGATGTGACTGAGTGATATAGAAGATGTGGGGTGTGACTGAGTGATATAGAAGATGTGAGATGTGACTGAGTGATATAGAAGATGTGGGGTGGGACTGAGTGATATAGAAGATGTGGGGTGGGACTGAGTGATATAGAAGATGTGGGGTGGGACTGAGTGATATAGAAGATGTGGGGTGTGACTGAGTGATATAGAAGATGTGGGGTGGGACTGAGTGATATAGAAGATGTGGGGTGTGACTGAGTGATATAGAAGATGTGAGATGTCACTGAGTGATATAGAAGATGTGGGATGTGACTGAGTGATATAGAAGATGTGAGATGTGACTGAGTGATATAGAAGATGTGAGATGTGACTGAGTGATATAGAAGATGCGGGATGTGACTGAGTGATATAGAAGATGTGAGATGTGACTGAGTGATATAGAAGATGTGGGATGTGACTGAGGGATATAGAAGATGTGGGATGTGACTGAGTGATATAGAAGATGTGAGATGTGACTGAGTGATATAAAAGATGTGAGATGTCACTGAGTGATATAGAAGATGTAGGATGTGACTGAGGGATGTAGATGAGTGGTGGGACAATAGAATAATGAAAATGTGGAGTAAAAAAAATAGGGATATATAAGAGTTCGAGTAGGACAGAGGATACATGAACAGCTGATCAGTTGGTTCAAAACTTGAGGTCAGACCGTTATGAGTGTTCAAATTACATATATAATTAAAAAAACAAACATATAAACTACTTGCATACTTACATTAACATATACCCATATAAACAATTTCACTGGTCGATATTTTTTCTTTGCAAATGGCCTCTACTACAGCCATAGATGCGTTTTTTTGTATCAGTATAACCTTCAGATGACCACACACCTTTGTCTGTGCTTATAAGCAAACACAACGGACAAAATAGATGTTCCGCTCGGTTACTTCGCCGTATTTCCAGGTAGCCTTTTGAATTTGACGTCCGTTGATTGTACCATATACAAATAATTAACTATTCTGCTCCAACATTTTTTCACATGAAGCAGTGGAGATGTTGGAGTAGGTCCACCTTGATGCAAGATAGTTCTTCTCTCAACGTCATTTATTTGTGAACATGAGTATCCAATTATAAAGGAACGAGAATTAATTGTATTGTCATCTGGATTCATCTCTATTTATATCCGAATTTTAAGTTGACCTTTAACCTAGCAATTTGTACATAAAGCTTACGTCAATTAGCGTTATGTAAAATAGTTACTTCAATTATTGCTCAATTATTATAATCATTATTAACCATTACATATTAGTTACTTGCATTGTAAGTTACAACAAAATGGTTTTGCTATTAACATCTCTTATAATTTTGTTCAATTTTTTTTATATAAAAACGCAGTGCAGTGATTTACAGGAGGGAACTACTTTTCTTCACCTCCAAAGCCATACACTTACGATAGAGAGAGAGAGCGAACGTTACCTGATTGGTCGACCCCCTGTTGCCATGAGAACACGGACTTGATGTCTGAAATGGCCTTCATAATTCTCAATCACAATGCAAGCTCGATAGATGTCGATGTGCTGTTGTTGTTGGTTTGTTCTTCATAAACATGGACATCTATCCGTCATCAAACATGGACATCTATCCGTCATCATCATCATGTGCCATACCGGTTCGCGTAGGCGATCGTATCCTTCCACAATCTTCTATCTACAGTGCATCGTATCAGTTCTGTTGTTGACTGTTGTCCATGCCATGACACCAAGTGACCAAGCTATCCAGTATTTTCACTCTTTGTCGTCCGCGATCTCTCTTTCCTTTTTTTTTTCCAGTTGTAACCAAATAATCAAAATTTCTTTTTCTCATGATGTGCCCGAAAAATTGTGATTGTTTATTTCTGATATTTTTCAGGAGCTCCCTTTTAGTGTTGGCCTCTTTATGAATTTCCTATTTTATCTGTTAGTAACGGCTTGACTTACTTAGCGATATCACGGGAAATTGTAGATGGTTGTCAACTGACATTTAATTCAATGAGCTGGAATATGATTGTGTTATTTATTCTCATAAAATATTAGAGAAGTTGCCGCCTCCTTTGCCTCTTCTGAATATCCACCGCTGGGATACAGTTTAGTGGGTATGGGGAAATAACGATATAGGGATATAGAGGAAATGTAGGACAGTAGGATATTTACAAGATATAGAGTGGGACAGTACGATAAAGAATAGTTGGAGTGGGACAGAGAGATATAGAAGATGTAGGATGAGGTAGAAAGATAGAGAAAATGTGTGGTGGGTAGAAATATATAGAAGAATAGGAGTATGGCAGGATATAAAATAGTGTTAGTGGGACAGAATGGTTTGTTATGAAAGGACAGAAAAGTATAGGAGATTTAGAGTGATTTATGGAGATTATGTTTTGAAGGGATATATTTCTCCGTTCTATCATCAAATAACATAAGGTATTTAATTTGACATTTTGAAGAAAACGTCAGGGTTAGTTGTTTCAGATATCTTGAGCATGGGGATCTCGGTAGCCTAGTAATGAAAATCACCCGACTGGGCTACCGACGTAAGGACAACTCGTGTTCAATTACCGCTGGAAGCTGTGTGAGTTGAACTCGTGGTTGGAAAAAAAAAACCTCCGCGGTCGACCCAGCCGCTGGCAGAAATGGGTACCAGGGCAGAACTCTGGGAAGGTGAGGAAAGTCGCCTTGCATCGTGAGTTTCGATGCTTGAAGCGACACTATCCAGATGTCTCCAAACACTTCTGGATAGGTGACCGAGAACACATGGGTGAAGACTCGCGTACTAAGGCGCAGATTCAAGTCTCGTACTTTACCTTATCTTGAGCATGTGACAAGAGAACCATCTTCAGAGTTTTGCCTATTATCACTTTGCGTATTTGCCCTTCTTTGCTTTCATTGATAAGTTCTTGTGCTCTGATGCAGACTTCCACAAATTCATTTCGACACTTTTCCTCAGTAACTTAAAAGTCCACGCCTTTCGCTGTTTGTGAAATATGATGAACATCGTGCGTCCAAAATTGTCAGTGATCATCGACATTTTACGAACGATGCGGTTGGTATCACTCGGCACTTCAGCGTCGAGGTATAATTTTGCGGTGTTTTGCTTTTCTGTTCGCCTCTACTGCTGTATGGTTCTAATGTTTCTAATATTTCGTCAATCCATCTTTTTCGTGGTCGACCCTTGGGTTTGATGTTCTCGCAACGTTTATTGAAGGCTCGTTGTGTTGTGTTTTTATCTTTCTGCCTTATCACATGGCCAAACCATTTTATCCGTATTTTATTATATGTTCTATGGCGAGGATTATTCCTACCATTTTGTCTGAGTTCTTCATTTCTGATCTTATTTCTCAGACTGTTTCCTGTCATTCGTCTAACACATTTAATCTCAGTAAGGTTATTTTTCTTATTGTTCTTGCATCTAAGGTCCAGAACTTATATTGGAAAACACAACGTTGGGATAAGGATTATATTGTAGTGTTCGTTTTGCCTCTAGAATTATTTCCTTGTTGGACAATAGTGGTAATAAGGTCAATATATTAAGGAATGTAGTGTTGTGCACGAAGGGCAGCTTGCAGAAGCATTTGGAATAAGAGCAGAAGCAATACAGGGAAGCCTTCTATCTCCATTTCTCCTTCTACTGGCCATAGAATGAATTATGGAAATAGCTCAGAACAATAGAAATGGAATTCAGTGACCACTAAACCAACAAAATGAAGAGAGATCACAGCAGCCAGTACAGAAAATAGAACTAAAACCAAAATTATGAGAATTAATGCATTTGGCAATAACCAAATAACAATAGAAGAAAAACCTCAACTAGACGTACAATCTTACATATATCTGGGCAGTAATAGAGCGAGGTATAGAGAATGATATCAAAATAAGCATATTAAGATTAAGAGGAGAGTTCGTTATACTAGCAAACAAATGGAAATCCAAAGAAATTAGGTTAAAAACAACAATAAAAATTGTATCTCCAATGTTCAGTCAGTTCTATTATATGGCTGTGAAACATGGAGAACAATTAAAAAAATGACAATCATGAAGATATATACATGAAGTAATGAAGTAAATACTTCATTAATGCATAATAAAAGGATGGAAATGGCAGGACAAAATCACTAACATAGAATTATGGAAAAGTTCCAGTCAAATACCAGTGGATAAAGAGACACAGCGAAGAAGATGGCGCTGGATAGAACACACACTGCAGAAGCCAACTGAGAGTTTTTCAAAACAGGCCCCTTTTTGGAATCCCCAAAGACAAAGACATAGAGGAAAACCAAATAATTCTTCGAGAAGTCAGATAGAAGCTGTAATGACAATGATAGGAAAGGCATGGAATAATCTTACAAGAATGGCAAGAAACAGAACTGCAAGGAAAGTGTTTGTTGAAGACCTATCCTCCACATGGAGATGAAAATGTTTGCTGAAGACCTATCCTCCACATGGAGCTGAAAATGTTTGCTGAAGACCTATCCTCCACATGGAGCTGAAAATGTTTGCTGAAGACCTATCCTCCACATGGAGCTGAAAATGTTTGCTGAAGACCTATCCTCCACATGGAGCTGAAAATGTTTGCTGAAGACCTATCCTCCACATGGAGCTGAAAATGTTTGCTGAAGACCTATCCTCCATAGGGAGCTAAAAATGTTTGCTGAAGACCTATCCTCCATAGGGAGCTAAAAATGTTTGCTGAAGACCTATCCTCCATAGGGAGCTAAAAATGTTTGCTGAAGACCTATCCTCCATAGGGAACTAAAAATGTTTGCTGAAGACCTATCCTCCACAGCGAGCTAAAAATGTTTTCTAAAGACCTATCCTCCACAGGGAGCTGAAAATGTTTGCTGAAGACCTATCCTATACAGGGAGCTGAAAATGTTTGCGGAAGACCTATCCTCCACAGGGAGCTAAAAATGTTTGCCGAAGACCTATCCTCCACAGGGAGCTAAAAATGTTTGCCGAAGACCTATCCTCCACAGGGTGCTGAACATGTTTGCTGAAGACCTATCCTCCCATAGGGTGCTAAAAATGTTTTCTGAAGACCTATCCTCCACAGGGAGCTGAAAATGTTTGCCGAAGACCTATCCTCCACAGGGAGCTGATAATGTTTGCTGAAGACCTATCCTTCACAGGGAGCTGATAATGTTTGCTGAAGACCTATCCTCCACAGGGAGCTGATAATGTTTGCTGACGGTCTATCCTCCACAGGGAGCTGAAAATGTTTGCTGAAGACCTATCCTCCACATCGAGTTGACAGGTAGAAGAAGAAAAATATTACGACAGTAATGAAGTTTTTAAATATTCAGACTCAAACAAAAGAGCTGAAAAATACTCGTAGTTTTGTTTTCTTGTTGTAAAGTGAACATCTCCCAGCGTTTTATTTTCAATTAGCGAAAACCCTTGTGGCCGTAATTATTGAGAGAGAATATGGTTTTGTATTCATGTCTCCGTCATGTGTCCGCTGCGCTACCAAATCGGCTTGCGTGTGAGGGTAATTGAATAACATTACTTTCATTACTATTTCAGCAATGATAGACATTTTGCTTTTTAATATCTAGCACAGGCAGATGCATGTAGCCTGATGTTTTAGAATGTTAACTGTCAATGATTGCTTTACATGTCAAATATGGTAACGGGAAATTCGTTGTTTTTTCTTCCAGCTCCGATAAGACTAGCTGCTTGACTTCACATACATTGAGATAAATGGACCATTAATGAAAACTCCCGATCTCTTCACGAGTTTGGAATCGTGACAAGCCGAGCAAGAATCGAGTACTCTAGACACAGCACTCAATTAGCGACGGAAACGTTATTTTTTTTTTTTATTCCTTCGCCAACTTTTACCTCTGACGAAGTCCCTGGAGACTAGGAACAGAATTTTGCGTGTTAATCCATTTTTCCCTGGCAGCAGTGTGCACAGGGGTCCCTCGCCGTACAGGCAGATAACTCCGACTTCGGAGGTACTCATATTTTTTCCGTTGATGAGTAATTGACGTGTCAAGCCGGGCCTCGCTATTGAGACCAGGGGTAGTTGATGCAGAGAGAAATTAGAAATAAAAATCCCAAACCAGTGAAGCCGGGATTTTAACCCACAACCTCTCTGTCTCGAGGTCGGCGGTCTCTTACCTCGAGACCAACTAGTCACCTCCCCCCCCCCCCCGTTACCAAACGGTATTTGAAGTGAAATATTTATGATGGTGGTAATGAACAGATTAATAGAAGCATAAGCTCTCGGAGCCACGTTGGTGAAATCGTGCCGCAATGTTTTACTAGAATTCACGGAATCAGCTGAAGAAACTGGAACTGTTTCTACCCAGAGGAATCGCAATACTAAGTCTTTTATATCAGTAGACTCCACCACTGTGTGTTACCGGGGCCCCATTATGTGGGATGTAAAGAATAGTGACACTGTGACCTTCCAGGCATGTCGTAAGAGGCGACTAAGTAGGTTGATCGATGGCTTGACAAGCTGTCATTGTAAAAAGCATTGTTATGGACACAGGCCATATATTTTAGAAGCAGTGATCTCTGCAATATGTGCCATTTTAGCACGCAAGGTTTCTGTTTTTGAGATTGTGGTTCTGCCCTATGTGCCGTCTTCGGCATATATCTGGATATAGATAGATAGATAGATAGATAGATAGATAGATAGATAGATAGATAGATAGATAGATAGATAGATAGATAGGTAGGTAGGTAGGTAGGTAGGTAGGTAGGTAGGTAGGCAGGGTAGGCAGGCAGGCAGGCAGGCAGGCAGGCAGGCAGGCAGGCAGGCAGGCAGGCAGGCAGGCAGGCAGGCAGGCAGGCAGGCAGGTAGGTAGGTAGGTAGGTAGGTAGGTAGGTAGGTAGGTAGGTAGGTAGGTAGGTAGGTAGGTAGGTAGGTAGGTAGGTAGACTCCACCACTGCAGTGAGCACTGCGATCCTTGCCTCTGTCAGCCATTTTTGATTTACTCGGAGTGTTACCAGGGAGGACAACTTGGAGGTCATAAACAGGCCTTGGTCAGCTGATGGTCAGCAGACCCCTACATAGAGAACCTAAGTCAATGAACCTAAGCTCATCTTCTTCTACTTCTTCCTCTTCTATCCTTCCTCTGCTGCTGTTGGCGTCGAGGGGAGAAACAATCTGCGATTCTTTGCCTAAGTTCATCGGCGTCCTTTAAACACTTTACCTGATGATAAAAGATCTAATGTCAACGAAATATGCTGTGTCTCATTAACATTAGACATATTGCTTGACTTTGAAAGGTTAAAACAAATCGAATCACATTTGAGTTTCTTTTCTGTGGATTATAGTGTGTAACGTCATTAACGACTACATCCGGTCCTTCCAGGTTGTCTTAAACGTTTACCTCCAGCCGCTCATCATTATAACGTTTCTTGCCTTCTAGTATACAATTGAGTTTAAGGAGGGGACTCTAAGCTCGTTCATTCTGAGAACATGATCGACGGATCTTCTCATCTTGCAAAAATTGATGCATGTCCTAGGCTTTTCGTGGGCAATCTCCTTTAAAATGACAGTTAAAAATTAATATTTAAGCATTTCCCTGGTAGTTTTAGTTTATGTCGCGGTAATAGGTCACTGACATATCTCGTAGTTACCTCTTTTAACTGTATATTTGCTCATGTTTATATGTGGGGTTACCTATTATATTTGGGGTATGAAGTCCACGTAAAGACATCAAATAATTCATCAATCTATATACCTATTCTATTTTGTAGAATATTATGGAACATGAATTATCCGCATTTTTTTAAATCCCAAAAGGAGAAGACAAAGAGGAAGAGTAAAATATACTTGGAGAAGACAGATGGAAGCAGATTAACAGAATGGGAAAGACATGGAAAGATCTTAAAAGAATGAAAGAAACAGAACACATTGGAAAGTTTTTGTTGAAGACCTATGTTTCACAGGGAGCTGAAAGTGTTTGTTGAAGAACTATGTTCTACAGGGAGCTGAAAGTGTTTATTGAAGACCTATGTTCCACAGGGAGCTGAAAGTGTTTGTTGAAGAACTATGTTCTACAGGGAGCTGAAAGTGTTTGTTGAAGGACTATGTTCCACAGGGAGATGAAAGTGTTTATTGAAGACCTATGTTCCACAGGGAGCTAATAGTGTTTATTGAAGACCTATGTTCCACAGGGAGCTAATAGTGTTTGTTGAAGACATATGTTCCACAGGGAGCTAATAGTGTTTATTGAAAACCTATGTTCCACAGGGAGCTAATAGTGTTTGTTGAAGACCTATGTTCCACAGGTAGCTAAAAGGCAGAAGAGTAGGATACTAGACCATAGCACATGAAGATGAAGAGTTCACTGCTTTCCTGAATGTTAATATCCTACTCATTTCAGTGACCCAAGTTCGCATTTTTTTACCAAGTTATTCTATTCTATTCTATTCTATTCTATTCTATTCTATTCTATTCATGGAATCAGTTTCATTGAAGACATCCCCCTTTTCGACGTTCGGACAACCTGTGTTCGGTTCCCGATGGAAGCAGTTTGTGAATTATACTCGTGGTTGGAAAACAAAATACCCCCCCCCCCACCCCGGTCGACCCAGCCATACTTGCAGAAATGGGTACCAGGGTAGTACTCTGGGAAGATGAGGTATGCCGCCTCGCTTCGTGAGTTTCGATGTGTGAAGCGACACTATCCAGAAGTCTGTGAATAGTTCTGGATAGGCGACCGAGCACATATAAACAAAAACTCGCGAGAAAAGACGCCGATTCAAGTCTCGTACTTTACCTTTATATTTACACCCCATATCTGCTACATTGCCCGTTCTAGCATCTTTCGAAGTGTTTGCAGACTGATTGTTCATGTAATATTGTTGTATGTAGATACATGTGATATTCCTACTAAACACTCCGGATCGACAAGACACCTTTAAACTCCCCAGTCTCTCATTTGTTCCTTCCATTCTGATCCTCTTCTCTGGTGGAATGGAAAACAGACTTAGCGATGCCCTCATTGTACTGAATAAGGCCACACGCAGCGGGGGAGCTGCCAGCGACTTATCTGCGATTTCATTGCCATGTACAAATGAGCGTACCCTGGACAGTTATTTACTCAGCAGGGCCAGGAATAATGTCAGAGGGGAGTTCAAGTTCGACGTTCAACATAAACGTATGCGTAGCTGGTGCACTGGCCACAACAATGCTGCATATAATTAGGGATAACGTAAGAGATAAACATACATATATTCGGAAAATATTTCTTTTTTCATCTTTATCCTTCATTTCAAATGTATATATATATTTTTTTTTTTTTAATGTGTTATTATTTTAAAATCTGAAAATGGAAATACAATCTTACCTATTCCAACAAGTTCTAGAACGTTCAGACTGCGCGTCAGCTCGGTCTGGTGCAAACTGCGCACGTCCCATGACTTCCGACGACTGACAACGTCCAAGAAATCTCTGCAGCATCTCATGGTAGTCAGCTGAATGACAGAAATCAAACAGATTTTCTTGAGACTCAGTTACGACGTTAGTACTTACTTATCGTTAACGACAAAACCAGGATATCGCTGTCACTTTTTTCAAGCATAAAAATAGTTACCAACAGCGCTGTTTATTTTCCTTTCTGCCCTTGACAGAGAAGGTGGTCATCAAATAAAAACAAAAGTAAAGAGCCCCCGTCACGCCAAGTGGCGTATAGTGAATATGGTGTTAGTGACAATACATTTTACAAACCTTCAACACATGATTTTTGGGGTAATGTAGTGGGTATTACGCCCGTACCGCTTTACTTTTCCAGAAAAATATCCGGTATCCATTTAAGGCTGGGTGAACCCAGAAGCCGACGGTTGGGATCGAACCCTACCCCTTGTCATTTGTAGTCCAGCCAACTAACACACTGAGCTATCGCGGCTCCCAGAAGGTGGTCATACCATGTAGACATTTTAAAATAGAAAGATCTCTATCGGCAATAATAATGCAGGTTATGATAGGAAAATGCTTTGCAAATAACTGACATATAGGTAATTGAGTTATTGAGTTATTTGCGGGTCATCATCATTGAGTATCGTTACTGAGTTATTTGCGGGTCATCATCATTGAGTATCGTTATTGAGTTATTTGCGGGTCATCATCATTGACTATCGTTATTGAGTTATTTGCGGGTCATCATCATTGAGTATCGTTATTGAGTTATTTGCGGGTCATCATCATTGCACTCCGTACATGTGCACAGGTACTCAGATCCCCTGCTCAGCAAGTCCCGCAGTGTGCAGCGACTATAATCTAGGTAATGAAACATCAAAACCAATAGATAATAGAATAAATAATGGAATGATATCGTTAATAAGAAAGTGAGTAGAGGTTTAATAGGCTTCAGAACAGAGACCCGACTCTCGAGTTTATTTACATTTACAGTCGCTGAGACAAATGGGACTCACGAGGGCAAAATATCTTATTGCATGGGTAACAGACACACGGGACAAGAGGTTCGATCCTGATCGACGGCTTCCAAGTTCACCCAGCCTTAAATGGGTACCGGTTTATTTTTTTTTACTGGAAAAGTAAAGCGGCACGGGCTTAATACCGACCACATTATCCCAAAAATCATGTGCCGAAGGTCTACACAAATTATGGTCACTAATACCATATTCCTTATACACCACTTGGCGTGACGGGGCTCTACTTTAAACAAAAAATGTGTACAGCTAACAGGCATGGCTCGATTCACTGATAAACCCAATAGGCTATGGCCTAAGGTTTTACAACCTATATGGCCTCAAGGAATTTTCAGCATTTTTTTTTTAGATTATGTTTTTTTTCTTATCAGTATACGATTTGTTGTTAAGGGGCAAAAAACATTTATTCAATGTACGTCCAACTATATAACTCCTGAAATCTGAATAAGAAAAAGCTATAAAAACAATGAAAAAGGGAAAAGCAGCAGGAGCTGACAATATATAGATAGAAATGATACAGGCACTAGAAGATTTTGCATTGAAGTGATCACAGACATATGTAATGACATATACCATACAGGATACATACCAAATGAACTAAAAACATCAAATTTCATTGCATTGCCTAAAAAGAACGGCGAAGTTGAATGCAACGATTTTCGAACAATAAGCATAATGAGCCAGGTAACACAACCTTTACTAAAAGTTATACAAGGAAGGATTCAGGATAAAATCAATACTGAATTAGTTGAGCAGCAATTTGGATTCAGGAAAAAGAGTGGGACAAAAAAGCCTTATTCAACATGAGGAAATTGATTGCAAAATACATAGAAGTAAACAAACCAATATATGCCTGCTTCATAGACTACACCAAAGCTTTCCATAGAATACACCATAATCAACTTATAGACTGCCTAAAAGATAAAAATCTGGACGATACAGACATACGAGTAATTTGTAATTTTTACTGGGAGCAAACAGCAATAATAAGATATAACAATGAGAACTCTACACCCATGGATATAAAAAGAGGAGCAAGACAAGGATGCATCCTATCACAAAGCTTGTTTAATCTATACACTGAGCAAATCTTTAAAAACATCACAGAGATTCCAGGCCTAAATATTAAAAGATATCAATAAAAAGTATATATAATAAAATAATCAATAACCTAAGATATGCTGATGATACTGTACTACTAGCAGAAAATCCTAAAGATGTACAAATAATTAATGCAATAAACATGACAAGCAAAAAATATGGACTAGATATGGATATCAAAAAGACTAAAACTATGATCATAAACAAAGAAAATTCTCAAGACCTACAAATAAATATCAAAGTTGAAGGAATACATCAGGAGACAGTTCAGTGCTACAACTGACTGTGACATACTGTACCCAGTGATGGAAAATGTATAACTGAAAAAAAAAACAAAAAGAATAGGTGTGGCAAAAAGTAATTTTAATGTCATGAAAAATATACACCAAATCAAATAAAACCAGGGCTAAAATTAAGAATAGCAAAATGATACATCTTCTCATTATTCCTGTATGGTGCAGAAACTTCGACATAAGACAAGAAAACAGAACAGAAAATTGCAGCCTTTGAAATGTGGATCTATAGAAGAATAAGTAGAATTGGATGGAAGGAAAAGAAAACAAACGATGAAGTTTTAAAACAACTAAAAATGAAAAGAGCACTACTAAACACAATTAGAACATCATCATCATTGAGTGCCGTCTCCGCAACGAAGGTTGGCTACCATGGAGCGCCATTTTGCTCTATCTCTTGCTTTGATGGTGCAGGTTGTCATCGGTTGATTTGTCCATCTTTTGATGTTACTCGTCCATGTTAATCTTGGTCTGCCTCTGCCTCTTTTACCTTGTATTTTCCCCTCCAGGATCACTTTCAGTAGGCTGTTGTGTCTTTTAACATGGCCTAAGAATCGCATTTGTCTTGTTCTAATTGTGTTCAGAAGTTCTCTTTTCATTTTTAGTTGCTTTAAGACTTTGTCGTTTGTTTTCTTTTCCTTCCATCCAATTCTACCTATTCTTCTATATATCCACATTTCAAAGGCTTCAATTCTCTGCTCTGTTTTCTTGTCTAATGTCCATGTTTCAGCACCATATAGGAATATTGAGAAGATGTAACATTTTGCTATTCTTAGTTTTAGCTCTGGTGTTATTTGTTTTGATGTTAGTATGTCCTTCATGACATTAAAATTACTTTTTGCCATTCCTATTCTTTTGTTTATTTCAGTTGTACATTTTCCATCACTGGTTGTAGTATGTCCAAGGTAGTTATAGTTCTGAACTGTCTCAAGGTCTATTCCTTCAATTTTGATATCCACTTCTGGGTTTTGAGTATTTCCTTTGTTTATGATCATAGTGTTAGTCTTTTTTTAAATTCATAAAAGTAATATTGGAAGGGAAAATATAAGTTAAAAGAGGCAGAGGCAGACCAAGACTAACATGGACGAGTAACATCAAATGATGGACAAGTCAACATATGACAATCTGAACCATCAAAGCAAGAGACAGAGTGGAATGGCGCTCCATGGTAGCCAACCTTCGATGCGGAGACGGGAATCAATGATGATGATAATGATATGATTTGTTATTTCCTTTACAAGAATAAGTGTCGAGTGTCATGTGCTGAGAATGAATGAAAAAAAGACTTCTCCGTCAGATATTCGTGTGGAAGCCATGCGGTAAAATCAAACAATGTAGACCGAGAGAATCGCTATGCAGAACATTTACTAGGGAAGGATCAGTCCCCTGACTAAGCAATAACCAAAAACTACAAGAGCTAGCAGCATTTCGTCAACTACAAGAACTAGCAGCATTTGATCTACTACAAGAACTAGCAGCATTTCATCTACTACAAGAGCTAGCAGCATTTCATCTACGACAAGATCTAGCAGCATTTCGTCAACTACAAGAGATATCAGAATTTCATCAACTACAAGAATTAGCAGCATTTCATCTACGACAAGATCTAGCAGCATTTCGTCAACTACAAGAGATATCAGAATTTCATCAACTACAACAACTAGCAGCATTTAGTCAACTACAAGAGATATCAGCATTTCATGAACTACAAGAACTAGCAGCATTTCGTCAACTACAAGAGCTATTGGTCGTTTCAAATCTAAATGTTCACGATTAACATGAAATATCTCCTCTTTCCCTGCAATTACAAACTTGATTTTTTGCATCTGGTCTTGTTTTTCCAAGGTCCCACCGATTTCACAAAATTTAATGATGTAGGAAGTATGCTTCATCATGAAGCAGCACTTTCCTTTGATCTCAGTGAATTTACGGATCTTTTTGCTCCTGGAGAAAATAATTTACCGTACATTAATGGAAATCAGCTTCTCGGCATAGGCGTCTCTACACAACTTGAAAGTTGGAGACGTTTATCAACTGTTTACTTTCTATTGTTTACTTTCTTTAAAATACTATGAGAATGTCAATGTTATAGCCTTTACAGACGGTCTAAAACAAATCAGGGTATAAACAGTTCCATTAATGAAAACTATTTAAACAATATACAACAAAGAATACATTTTAAAAAATTAATTATCCGTTGCGAGCGATAACGAACATGACATATCAAGCAAAGTTATTGTTTATGGGTACGCATGTGACTAAAGAGTCCGATGTAAGCACGGGATCCTCTTCACTGTAAAGAGCTACATTGTCCGTTTTATGTCTTTCCGTGTGACTTTCATTATTTTACGTAAACAAGACATATGAAAGTGATTTAGTTTCTTTGCATGCCTGCAGTACACATATCAAGAATCTTTACATTTTCAAAACGTTATCAACTTTAGCTAAAGATTGATCATGCGGACATATAAAAACGTCCATTATTATTTCATTTATTCTGAATCAGAGGAGTCTAACATATTGATTACTAATCTGGGCTGAACGAACGATAGTCCATCTTTTTTCCAATAGTCATTTTCTTCTTTTAAGACATGATCTTCACATTTGCACCAAAAATCTTTGTCAATCTGTGATAGAGCAGCATATGTCAGTCCTTTTATATCGCATAGTTTAAAACTTGTATTCTCAGCTGCCACCTGCCATTTAATTTTTGCCCAAACGAGTTCAATGGGGTTTAATTGTGGATGATAAGGGGGCAGTCTCAAGCACGTATGACCATGCTGTTGAATGATTTTGTCTATTTGGAATACTTTGGTCTTTTGCGATTTCTTAACAAGTGACAGTAATTCAGGTTTCAAAAATCCCTCGTTAAATGGAATTCCTTCCTTTCTTAGCCAAATCTTTATAACATCTTTTGTACTGGTAGATGTAGGAATTTTGTCTTCTTCTGCCACAGCGTTGTGGTACGACGCGTTGTCCATTACCAGACAGGATGGTCTGTCTAGAATTGGAAGAAGAGTATTTTCAATCCACTCTCTAAATATATGGCCATTCATCTCGGTGTGATAGTCCCTGTTGTCAGTATAATTAGAGGTGAATATAAGTTCTGCATTTTTCACCAACCCTTCTTTTCGGCTGCCTGCATGTGCCATTATAATACGCTGTCCTTTTCCAGTGGGTACACATCTTTTAATACTTCCATCTGATAACTGCCATTCCTTGGCACTTGTGTGGTGAGAATTTATCCAAGATTCATCTAGAAATACAATATCATAACCTTGGTTACGCATTTCCCGTACTTCACGTAAATATTTACTCCTCATAGAAACTAAGTGCGGCTTCTCGCAGATGACATTTCTACCACTATCGTACTTTCTAAACGTAAAACCGATGCTTCTAACAGTTCTCCATAATGTTGTTTTCGACACAACAATGTCATTTTCTGCTCTCAGTCGAATTTTCAGTTTTCTTAAAGTCACAGTTTCTTTGGAATCGAACATTTTACAAATTGCTCTTCTAATCACTTCCTTGTCAAAACTATCTACTACTCTCTTTCTTCCTAGCGTCCAAGTCTTGATTGAACTGGACACTCCGTTAGCTTTAAGCACTTGTTTGAAAAAGCGTTTGCTTATACCCAATGCGTGAATAGTTCTCTTTTCTGGCTTTGAGATGCTTCGATACAGTTTTCCACGCTTAGCTTCTATGCAAAAATATTTATACACCTTTATTGTCACTGATTGCAATGTAAGGAACTTTACTTTTATACCCATTGACTAACAGATCACAAATTTAACGAAATTACCCAATAATTAGGATACGCCGTTGCACATAAATCACAACAAAACGACAGGAAATGGGATGCACCGGATATAAAATTATAACTATGACGCGTTTTATGTGTTTTTTAGTGCTTAAAACAGGGAAATTGGCGCGCATTACGTTCAAGGTGACAAGTCCGTGGGTGCTCACTCATATGAAGCGGTAATTCCTCCAAATATATGGTTTGACCAAAATGCCTTAAATTTGTATACTTCAAATAAAGAATATTTAAAACTATACGTTTGTTGGTGAGGAAATGAATGTACTACTTGGGACCAAAAAATCACAAGACCATATGCAAAATTTCAGCATTATCAATCAATTGGTTGCTGAGATATGGAATTTTAAACACCTTCAAAATATTTTGAAACGACCAATAGCAGCATTTCATCAACTACAAGAACTAGTAGCATTTCGTCAACTACAAGAGCTAGCAGCATTTCATCTACTACAAGAGCTAGCAGCATTTCATCTACTGCAAGAGCTAGCAGCATTTCATCTACTACAAGAACTAGCAGCATTTCATCTACTGCAAGAGCTAGCAGCATCTCGTCAACTACAAGAACTAGCAGCATTTCGTCAACTACAAGAACTAGCAGCATTTCGTCAAAAACAAGAACTATAGTCCGTTCAGAAATTCATAACCACACTTGAATTAGCTTTACGTGATAACCGTTTGTTATTTTGCTTTCAACTTTTGCATGTAATCTTATAATATTGATGTCGTTATAGAAATATTTTTTGCTCTGAGAAATTTGATCTAGTTTAAAAGTTTTCTTCTTTAGGCTATATTAAATTCACCCTGTTCGAATTTGACACCATTTTAGGATATATACATTAATTTGGTGCGGTCGTTCACGTAAAATAGCTTGGCTATTGCAGAAACACTAAGTTCAGGAAAATCCCGTGCACAAAACTGAATTGTTATTGAACGACATGACGCACCACGGCCTGGGCATTAATTACCGAAGGGAAGGCGTATCTTTATTAATTTTGTGAAGACTCAGTAGACAATTTGTTGACTTTAAATACCGACATTTATATCTAAATTACAAAGAGTTTGAAATGCAAATTTATAACTATGCAAAAGGTTACTGTTTTACTATATCAGCACTTCCTTAGGGAATTCAAGATGGGACAAAGTGCCTACTGCATCAAATACAAAAGAGCAAATTAGGACATGGCTTGCGAATGAAAATGTCAAATTTGACGACACATATTTCAAACCCGAATTGTTACAACTTGTGAAGAATACGAATAAGAAAAAGGTGTACCATGTTGACAAAATCATTGAGAAATACGGCCACACTAATTGTAACCAATTGAATTCATGTTTGCAAATACACATAACGAACAACACCCACAATTAAGCACTATGTAGATACGCTTCTATAGTCCGTTCAGATTCGTTTGCCTAGACATTAATTTATTTTTTTCAAAAACTTATTGTTCATTTGCATTGATCTTTTGAAGTTAGGTTTAGAATACTAATGTCGCTATAAAAATATTTTTTTATCAAAGAAATGTGATCCAGTTTCAAAGATGCCTTATTTAACCTATATTAAAAAAAAGTTAATCGATATTATAAACACCGGCGGGATTATGTAGATGCTTACATCTCACAGCTGATTCTTTAACATATAGGCATGACCTTCACGGCTGAATGCGCACCGTCCTAAAATAGTTATGTTTCCACTATAAATTTTTATAAAGAAATGTTACATATGAAATTTCCCGTTTAGCACAAAATGACATTTTAGCCGAAACCGGAAATTATGTGACGTCAAAATCACGGCCGTAGACTCGAGTTCGAGTCATAATTCAGAGGCAAATCTCAATATTTACAGAAAGGAGGCGGCACTATCCATATTATCTTCTGCAAGTCTATGTGAGAATGAATATAAAGGCAAAATATTTTACTGAGCATAACATTGCTATAAAGATTTATCAATACTTCTGCAGAGAGCGTAAAAAGGGACATCTTTATTGTTCTTTATCAAACCCTGAGAAGAGAACAATGCATATTTTAGGTTTGTGTAAACGTTCATTTGATCGAATAGTTAAAGGAAGCGGATATTTATTGCCAACAAATGCAAGAAAGCAAGGAAGGAAAGAAACGTTAGACAGTTTTGATAAGGACCTAGTAAAAAGAGAAATCTGTCGAATGTTTGATATAAACGAAGAAGTGACACTTAGAAAGTTGAAGCTTTGGCTGAAAACTAACAACGACATTGAAATATCAAAAACTTCATTATGGAAAATATTACGAAGTGCAGGCTTCACCTTTAGAAAGTATGCTGGTGGAAAAAACATTATTTGTGAGAAGCCACATCTAGTAGCTCTTAGAAGCAAGTATTTACGTGAAGTGAAGGAAATGCGCGAAAATGATTATGATATTGTTTATTTAGATGAAACTTGGATCAACGCTCATCATACAAATGAAAAGGAATGGCAGTTAGCAGATGGAAGTATTAAAAGATCAGTACCAAGCAGTAAAGGGCAACGTTTGATAGTTGCACATGCAGGTAGCAGACATAATGGGTTGTTGCAGAATGCTCATCTCGTTTTCATTTCAAAATCCATAGACAATAGAGACTACCACTCCGAAATGAATGGGCACATATTTAAAGACTGGATCGAGAAAAGTATCCTTCCAATATTAGATCGACCTTCTTGTCTGATAATGGACAATGCTTCATACCATAACGTAGTTAACGTAGAAGATAGAATCCCAACATCATCAAGTACAAAAGATGCAATCAAAACGTGGCTCATAAAAGAACACATACAAGTTAACGACAGCTACTTGAAACCCGAATTGCTTAGCCTTGTAAAACAGACACAACGTACAAAGATATTTAAAATAGACAAGTTAATTCAAGAACATGGCCATAGATGTTTGAGACTACCTCCATATCATGCACACTTAAATCCTATAGAACTAGTTTGGGCAAAAGTTAAAGGACACGTAGCATATACAAATAAAACTTTCAAATTATGCGATGTTGAGACACTTACAAATCATGCTCTATCAAATATAAATAAAGACTACTGGGTAAAATGTGAGGATCATGTGTTACGACAAGAAGAGGAATATTGGAAAAAGGATGGTTTGTTGTTTGTTCAGCCGAAAGCAGTAATCGACCTATTTGACTCGTCTGATTCTGAATGATCATTACTCTGATTAAGTCTACAGATAAATAGTTTGATTTGCAAAATTTCCTAGTTGATTTGTTAAATAGTTTATTGTTCAAGACCACCCAAGCAATCAAAAATATGTTATAAGCAAACCAACAACCATTACTTTGAATGGAAGCCTGCTTGAGTCAGTACAGAAGTTCAGCTATCTTGGATCCACTATTACAGCCACACTTTCCTTAGATGAGGAACTAAATGTACGTATTTGAAAGGCAGCGACAACATTTGGGAAACTCATACCAAGAGCATGGAACTATATCAAATTGACTCTACGAACAAAAGTTCTATATATAATTTAAAATTTGTATACTTGCCACCCAGTAAAATTTTATGGACACGCCTATGGGTCATCGTTGCACTAGATTACTGTAAAACAATTTGATTAGGGTCAAAATAATAGTTACATGGGCAAAGATCAAAGGAATTCGCCGCTTTAAGAAAACCGTTATAGCTAGACATCGAGTAACACATATGTTCTCGTGACATGGACATTTTAACACCGTATGCCAAAAATCATGTGAAATCATCAAGAACTTTTTGAATTATAAATCATAACATCTCGGCAAACGATTCTGAACGGACTATAGCAGCATTTCATCTACTACAAGAGCTAGCAGCATTTCGTCTACTAAAGAAATAGCAGCATTTCGTCAACTACAAGAACTAGCAGCATTTCATCAACTACAAGAACTAGCAGCATTTCGTCAACTACAAGAACTAGCAGCATTTCGTCAAAAACAAGAACTAGCACCATTTCGTCAACTACAAGAACTAGCAGCATTTCATCAACTACAAGAACTAGTAGCATTTCGTCAACTACAAGAGCTAGCAGCATTTCATCTACTGCAAGAGCTAGCAGCATTTCATCTACTACAAGAACTAGCAGCATTTCATCTACTGCAAGAGCTAGCAGCATCTCGTCAACTACAAGAACTAGCAGCATTTCGTCAACTACAAGAACTAGCAGCATTTCGTCAAAAACAAGAACTAGCAGCATTTCATCTACTACAAAAGCTAGCAGCATTTCGTCTACTACAAGAACTAGCAGCATTTCGTCAACTACAAGAACTAGCAGCATTTCGTCATCAACAAGAACTAGCAGCATTTCATCTACTACAAGAATTAGCAGCATTTCATTTACTACAAGAACTAGCAGCATTTCATCTACTACAAGAACTAGCAGCATTTCATCTACTACAAGAGCTAGCAGCATTTCGTCTACTAAAGAACTAGCAGCATTTCGTCAACTACAAGAACTAGCAGCATTTCGTCAACTACAAGAACTAGCAGCATTTCATCAACTACAAGAACTAGCAGCATTTCGTCAACTACAAGAACTAGCAGCATTTCGTCAAAAACAAGAACTAGCACCATTTCGTCAACTACAAGAACTAGCAGCATTTCGTCAACTATAAGAACTAGCAGCATTTCGTCAACTACAAGAACTAGCAGCATTTCGTCAACTACAAGAACTAGCAGCATTTCGTCAACTACAAGAACTAGCAGCATTTCGTCAAAAACAAGAACTAGCAGCATTTCGTCAACTACAAGTACTAGCAGCATTTCGTCAACTACAAGAACTAGCAGCATTTCATCAACTACAAGAACTAGCAGCATTTCGTCAACTACAAGAACTAGCAGCATTTCGTCAACTACAAGAACTAGCAGCATTTCGTCAACTACAAGAACTAGCAGCATTTCATCAACTACAAGAACTAGCAGCATTTCGTCATTCGAGGAGGACTATGAATGCCTCCCT
>JAVIAB010000088.1:17791846-17991846 GCA_032433765.1 Megaustenia siamemsis
GATTCTTATTTTTTAGGAAGTTAAATACACAACTTAATATGGGGTATCATCAACAGGTAAATAGACTCCTGGCGTAGGTTATCATGTCTTTTTAAAAATGTATACATCCGAGTGTCAATTCTGCTTACTTAATATCAAAAGAGAAACTAAAATAAAATGTAAGTAGCGTAGTGGTTAGTGTGCTTTACACTAGCCGTGAAATAAAATGTTTATGTACGAATCCAAGCTTGAATCCGGTCAGTCGATCCAGCAACGCCTGTATTGGGAGCGATCAACCTCATACAATCAATTTCCTGTATAGAAATGGGTGAACCTAAACTGACCAAGATTACACAATCAATCTAAAGAAGGAAGAAAATATCAAAAGGGGAAAGCAACCAACTGCCCAAGAATGTCGTGTTGACATTTATTGTTTGGACAAAATGGTTCAAAATATCACAGCCTGCTGTAAATGACAATATAACGGCGACACATTACGACCCTTTAATGTCGGACAGCGAACAAAGATAGTCGTTGGGCAGACGCAAGGAAAAACAATAATATAAAAACTGAAGAATTCATTGAAAACAAATGAACAACAAGTGTAAAAGTCAATGGACTGGCTTAAGTTGCCAGTCAGGTTTTAGAAGATTGAAAAGTAATAGATCGTAAATCGTTAAGTCCGGTTTTAGAAGATGGTAAAGTAATAGTAGATCGTAGATAGAAAAGTCAGGTTTTAGAAGATGGTAAAGTAATAGTAGATCGTAGATAGAAAAGTCCGGTTTTAGAAGATGGTAAAGTAATAGTAGATCGTAGATAGAAAAGTCAGGTTTTAGAAGATGGTAAAGTAATAGTAGATCGTGGATAGAAAAGTCAGGTTTTAGAAGATGGTAAAGTAATAGTAGATCGTGGATAGAAAAGTCAGGTTTTAGAAGATGGTAAAGTAATAGTAGATCGTAGATAGAAAAGTCAGGTTTTAGAAGATGGTAAAGTAATAGTAGATCGTAGATAGAAAAGTCAGGTTTTAGAAGATGGTAAAGTAATAGTAGATCGTGGATAGAAAAGTCAGGTTTTAGAAGATGGTAAAGTAATAGTAGATCGTAGATAGAAAAGTCCGGTTTTAGAAGATGGTAAAGTAATAGTAGATCGTGGATAGAAAAGTCCGGTTTTAGAAGATGGTAAAGTAATAGTAGATCGTGGATAGAAAAGTCAGGTTTTAGAAGATGGTAAAGTAATAGTAGATCGTAGATAGAAAAGTCAGGTTTTAGAAGATGATAAAATAATAGTAGATCGATCGTAGATAGAAACGTCAGGTTTTAGAAGATGACAAATTAATAGTAGATCGTAGATAGAAAAGTCAGATTTTAGAAAATGATAAAGTAATAGTAGATCGTAGATAGAAAAGTCAGATTTTAGAAAATGATAAAGTAATAGTAGATCGTAGATAGAAAAGTCAGATTTTAGAAAATGATAAAGTAATAGTAGATCGTAGATTGAAAAGGCAGGTTTTAGAAGATGTTAAAGTAATACATGTAGTAGACTGTAAATTCAAATGGCAGCTTTAGAAGATGACAAAGTAATAGTTGATCGTAAATATAAAAGTCAAGTTTTAGAAGATGGTAAAGTAATAGTAGATCGTAAAACGAAAAGTCAGGTTTTAGAAGATGGTAAAGTAATCGTTGATCGTGGATAGAAAAGTCAAGTTTTAGAAGATGGTAAAGTAATAGTAGATCGTAAATTGAAAAGGCAGCTTTAGAAGATGACAAAGTAATAGTAGATCGTAGATAGAAAAGTCAGGTTTTAGAAGATGATAAAGTAATAGTAGATCGTAGATAGAAAAGTCAGGTTTTAGAAGATGATAAAGTAATAGTAGATCGTAGATAGAAAAGTCAGGTTTTAGAAGATGATAAAGTAATAGTAGATCGTAGATAAAAAAGTCAGGTTTTAGAAGATGATAAAGTAATAGTAGATCGTAGATAGAAAAGTCAGGTTTTAGAAGATGATAAAGTAATAGTAGATCGTAGATCGAAAAGTCAGGTTTTAGAATATGGTAAAGTAATAGTAGATCGTAGATCGAAAAGTCAGGTTTTAGAATATGGTAAAGTAATAGTAGATCGTAGAGTCAAGTTTTGCAAGATTGAAAGTTAGAGCTAGGTTTCAAGATTGAGAGTAGAACCTAGATTGTAGAAGTTAGGCCAGAATCACAAGAGAATTAGCAACCTAGAGAACAGTACAGAATACAGATAAGTAGACTTAAGTGTTACCAGTACTTATCACGTGCCCAGAGATTGTTTTAATAAAATTGAATATAAACCTGATTGCATAGCCTGTGATTGCTGGTTGTGTTGACTGCGTTGTAATCCAAGTGAAATCTAAACAATAAATGTAAACAAGATTATTCTCTATTCTACTGCACAAGAAATAGCACTGTCAACACCAAATGCTATCTCGTACTACTGTGAAGTTAAGCATGTTATTCTTCTTTCATTTTAAACGCTACGGGACACCGCTAGAACTATATTATTTTTTGAAATTTCTAAACCAAACACGGTTTTCTACAGAGAGGACAGAAGCAAGATAAAATAAAAATTAAGCGGTTTCTCAAGAAGACCAAAAGTGGATTTTTATCAAATAAAATGGCATCAAATCGAAGTACACGTCTTTCTTTCGTTAAATATGGAACCCTGAAATGTGTCCCGTTAAAAGCTTTTCGAGAGATGAATTAATTGTTAAAGAATGAATATTTGATGAAACCGCATGTTTAGAAAGACGTCCACGACAAAATGGAACGAAATCAAACATTTACTTTTAGAAATGTATACTTTGGAGACGAGTTAAATTAAAAGCAGATATCAGAACTAAATGAGAGCAATGATATCCGTGATGACGAAGGAAACATTTGAGGAGTTAGTTCGTAATATTATGAGATCGTATATATTTATATGGCCTTTGGCGTCTTGACAGACGGTTGGTAGCATGCAATCATGATAAGTCAGTAGTTTGGTAAAGCATTAGTGTCTCATACTGGGTGCTGCTTTACTGAACATCTTTTCTTGTGGCTGAATTTGCCAATACTGGACAGACAAACTAAAATCCACAGAACGAGCAAGGGTGTACCCGCGGTACCCGGCCGTGTCTCCTTTCTCTTGCGCCTTTTGTTTTCTGAATTTGAAATCAGCACTGTCTCGAAAGTTGCTGTGCCAATTTTTTTGTTTGTTCTCCCTGTGCTACGAACCGCAGCCACATTTTCCCAGTTCTTTCACTTATAGAACATTCCCTCAAGATTGCCTTGCAAAAATCCTTATATCTCAGCACTGGTCTCCCCTTTGGTCTCTTTCCGTCCCTAAGTTCGCCATGCAATATATTAACTATAGTTAATAATATTATAGTTCATATATATATATATATATATATATATATATATATATATATATATATATAGTTAATAATAGTATAGTTCATATATATATATATATATATAGTTAATAATATTATAGTTCGTATATATATATATATATATATATATATATATATATATATATATCATCATCATCATCGGGTGCCTTCGCCGCAACGAAGGTTGGCTACCATAGAGCGCCATTCTGCTCTGTCTCTTGCTTTGATGGTGCAGATTGTCATAGGCTGATTTGTCCATCTTTTAATGTTACTCGTCCATGTTAGTCTTGGTCTGCCTTTGCCTCTTTTACCTTGTATTTTCCCCTCCAGGATTACTTTTAGTAAGCTGTTGTATCTTTTAACATGGCCCAAAAATAGCATTTGTCTTGTTTGAATTGTGCTTAGTAGTTCTCTTTTCATTTTTAGTTGTTTTAAGACTTCATCGTTTGTTTTCTTTTCCTTCCATCCAACTCTACCTATTCTTCTATATGTCCACATTTCAAACGCTTCAATACTCTGTTCTGCTTTCTTGTCTAATGTCCATGTTTCTGCACCATATATATATATATATATATATATATATATATATATTATGTGCATTATATATACAGTAAAGTCTCGATTATGCGGTACTCAATAATCCGGAATTCTCAATTTAACGGACTTTTTTTTTTTTTTATTATTATAGGGAGAAAGCTTGAATCATGTTTTGTTCAGTTAAATTAAATGCCTTTATCCGGAAATCGAAAGCGCTACAACACGGTTTGTGCGCTGCGCTTACTTCTACAGGCTCTATCATTACACAATATTGCGTTTACAATAGTGTATTTACAGTAATATACTTCAAATAGGAGCGAACATATTTTATTCAATCCAGACATTGTGTCTCCAAATATTCCAAGTAAAAGCGACAGACAGTCTATATCTTCACTTTTTCCCCCGACTAAATGTTTTTGTCGGGAAATCTTAGTCGTGCCAAAAACACTTATCTACATGATTTTACAAATTTGCTTAATTTTCTCATAGCCTGCTTTAGATCTAAAGTTGGTCATGAATTTGTCAAAAATATGGCGTTTGACAGTCTGACCGAACATTAGAAGCAGACGTATTGTTTGTGAAAATTGAAGAGCCCATAACTTTGATGATTATAAATCAAAGGTTGAGCAGCCGGCGTGCAGTGACATAGAGATGGTGAGAAGAAAGGGGAGGGGTTCAAAAATTACCGACTAGAAATTCAAAAAGAGTAAGATACAGAGTTTGACGTTAGTTTGTCTCAGACATTTGTGCAAGCTGAAATTCGTTCCATCAGTATAAATTATACATGATATGCTATAAACGCATGTGTGCATACTTTTTAACGGAATACATTTTTGTGTTAAATAATGGCCTCTGCGAGTGCAAACCACACCTCAATTTCCCGCAAAGGTAAACGCAAGCGAACTGTATTGACACTGAACCAGAAGATTGAAATCGCTAGTAGACTTGAAAAAGGCGTTAATCGCAACGTTTTGATGACTGAATTTGGCATAGCCTCTTCAACATTATATGACATACGAAATCAAAAAGATGAGTTGTTTAAGTTTGCGTCGGAGTCTGAAAGCAGCAACAATATACACCAGAGACGAAGTATGAAACGGCCAAAATTTGAAAAACTCGACGACGTCCTTTATGTGTGGTTTTTAGAAAGAAGACGAAAAGGAATGCCAATATCAGGACCCATGTTGATAGAGAAAGCTAGTGAATGTCACACGAATTTAAATATTTCTGAGCATTGCAATTTTTCAATCATGTTTTTTCATAAATTTTGAGTTTGGTTTTCTTACTCTCGATTATCCAGAAAAATTCAATTATCCAGAATGGGTTCTTCCCCGAGCATTCCGGATAATCGAGACTTTACTGTATATATAGTTAATAATATTACAGTTCGTATATATAATTATAACAATTACTTCATGAAATAAACATGATAAGCAAAAAATATGGACTAGATATGAATTTAAAAAAAGACTAACACTATGATCATAAACAAAGGAAATACTCAAAACCCAGAAGTGGATATCAAAATTGAAGGAATAGACCTGGAGACAGTTCAGAACTACAACTACCTTGGACATACTATAACCAGTGATGGAAAATGTACAACTGAATAAACAAAAGAATAGGAATGGCAAAAAGTAATTTTAATGTCATGAAAAACATACTAATATCAAAACAAATAACACAAGCGCTAAAACTAAGAATAGCAAAATGATACATCTTCTCAATATTCCTATATGGTGCAGAAACATGGACATTAGACAAGAAAACAGAGCATAGAACTGAAGCCTTTGAAATGTGGATATATAGAAGAATTGGTAGAATTGGATGGAAGGAAAAGAAAACAAACGATGAAGTCTTAAAACAACTAACAATGAAAAGAGAACTACTAAACATAATTCAAACAAGACAAATGCGATTTTTGGGCCATGTTAAAAGACACAATAGCCTACTAAAAGTAATCCTGGAGGGGAAAATACAAGGTAAAAGAGGCAGAGGCAGATCAAGACTAACATGGACGAGTAAAACCAAAATATGGACAAATCAGCCTATAACAACCTGCACCATCAAAGCAAGAGACAGAGCAGAATGGCGCTCCATGGTAGACAACCTTCGTCGCGGAGACGGCACTCAATAATGATGATGAATAATATTAAAATTAATTTTATATTATATATATATATATATATATATATATATATATAGTTAATAATATTATAGTTCGTATATATATATATATATATATTAGAAATATATATATATATATATAGTTAATCATATTATAGTTCGTATATATATATATATATATATATATAGTTTATAATATTATAGTTCTTATATATATATATATATATATATATATAAAAGTAAAGTATCCCCGTCAAACCAAGTGGCGTATAGGGAATATGGTGTTAGTGACCATATATTTTACAAACCTTCGACACATGATTTTTTGGGGTATTGTGGTAGCTATTACGCCCGTGCCGCTTCACTTTCCCTGAAAAAAGGTACCCATTAAAGGCTGGGTGAACCCGGAAGCCGTCTGTTGGGATCGAACCTTACCTCTTGTCCCCTGTAGTCCAGTTCACTAAACACTGAGCATTCTCGGCCCCTCTGATATATATATATATATATATATATATATATATATATATATATATATATATATAAAAGTGTAAAGTACCCCCCGTCACGCCAAGTGGCGTATAGGGAAATATGGTGTTAGTGACCCTATATTTTACAGACCTTCAGCACATGATTTTTGGGGTAATGTGGTCGGTATTACGCCCGTGCTGCTTTTACTTTCCCAGAAAAAATCCGGTACCCATTTAAGGCTGGGTGAACCCGGAGCCGTCGGTTGGGATCGAACCCTACCCCTTGTCCGTAGTAGTCCAGTTCACTAACCACTGAGCTATCGCGGCTCCTACTAATTTTTAGGGAATTAGTAAAACCCAGGTGTCCTCGCCAGGATTACGAACCCCGGCTGTTGCCGTGGTAAGCCAACCATATATATATATATAGTTAGTAATATTAAAGTTCGTATACATACATATATATATATATATATATATATATATATATATATATATATATAGATATATATATCAACATCATCATCATCATCATCAGTTCCAGCTGTTCTCTTCTAATTACATGGCTAAAAAATGATGATTGTTTCTTCCTAATATTGGAAATTATTGTGGCGATTAAAGATTGTACAAAGAAGTTGCGACGGTGGTTATATATATATATATATATATATATATATATATATATATATATATATATATATATGTGTGTGTGTGTGTGTGTGTGTGTGTGTGTTTCATAGATTACACCAAGGCACTTGACAAAGTAAAGCACCAAGAAATAATCAACATTTTAGAAAGCAAAACGTAGACAGCAAGGATCAAAGAATAATAAAGAACATGTACTGGCAACAAACAGCTGTCATAAGAACTGGAAACCTATTGGGAATGTTTCAACAAATAAAACAGGGTGTTAGACAAGGTTGTGTGCTGTCACCAGATTTGTTTAATATTTATAGTTAGATTATTTTAAGATTTATAAGGGGCATACCTGGAATAACAATTAGAGGTCATAATATAAATAATCTAAGGTATGCTGATGATACAGTTTTAATTGCTGAGAGTGAAAATTAGTTACAAGAAATGGTGGACATTACAGTGAAAGAAAGCAAAAATAAAGGACTCAGCCGTAATAGCAAAAAGAGAGATGTAATGGTAACAACAAAGAAAAAGACTCAGTGCAAAATAAAGACAAGTGGAAACATTAAAGCAGGTAAATGAATTTAAATATTTGGGAACTTTGTTAACCTCAGGCGAAAGATGTACAAAAGATGTGAGATGCAGAATAGCTCAGGCAAAAGCAGCTTTCCAAAAAATGAGGAAGATATAATGCAATCCATTTTTGACAATAGAAACAAGAAAAGGAGTTCTTAAATTTTACGTAGAGCCAGCCTTAACATATGGATGCGAATCATGGACAATAGGACAACAGACAAGAAAATCACTGGAATCTGTAGAAATGTGGTTTTACAGAATAAGGTTGAGAGTACCATGGACAGCAAAGAAGTGTAATGAAGATGTTCTGAGAGAGGTCAAAGCAAAAAGAGAGCTAGTTTCCAATATTAAGAAGAAACAATCATCATTTCTTGGCCATGTGGTGAGAAGAGAACAACTGGAATGTATTGTAACAACAGGAAAAATTGAGGGGCGAAGAGATAGAGGGAAGCAAAGAGAAAAAATAACAGACAGCTTAAGAGAATAGCTTGGCAGAAGGTCAACAACATAAATGATAAAAAGCTGCCGAGATCGAAAGTTGTGGAGAAACATGATCACCTACGCCTGTAGGCCCGATACTTGATGATGATGGAAACACCGTAGCACCACCGAGATTTTCTGGATAAATTTCAGAAAATTTATAATTTTGTTCGTTTCAACTGTCAAGTGATTTTCTACGATCTCAACTCCAACACGTGATCTACGTTGTATTATCGGTATCCGATAAGACTAAGCGATGGTTCTCAACGACATAGAATTTCGCCTGAGCTGAAAGTGATCAGCGACTCCTAGCTGGCTACTTGCGTTAGGATCAGCGGCAGAACTCTTCTCAGTTAAGTGGGTGTGGGTGTGTTGTGTCGCTAGTTCACGGCACATTGCAATATCTTCGCCTTTTCGGCCCGATTCATCCGTCTTCGACATGGAATAGGTATATTGACTTCATATTTTTTCCCCGGGCAGGGACCATCTTTTTGACCTACTCATTTTTCGACTTTAAACTTCCAAGGTTCTTTAACATGCATGAGTGCGCACGGGACCTCCTATTTTTCGTCGTTTCTCGACAGAGCGAGACTTCGGATCTCACTACCCAGAGATCAGAAGAGGATAAGGTCACGAAGACACCCGGAGTTTTTTTTTCGTTCACCAGCTTTGACCTCTGAAGAAGTCCCTAGAGACTAGGAACTGAATTTTGCGTGTTAATCCATTTTTCCCTGGCACAGGGGTCACTCGTCGAAAAGGGTGATATATTTTTCATATTTTTCCGCCGATGAGTAACTGACGTTTCAAGCCGGGCCTCACTGCTGAGACCAGGGGTGGTTGCCGCAGTCAGAAATCATAAATAAAAATCCCAACCTGTGTAGCCAAGATTGGAACCCACAACCTCTCCGTCTCGAGGCCGGCGTCTTGCCTCGAGACCAACCAGCCTCCCCCACACCGAGTTTGATTGTGTTTAAAAAATGTCAACCGCCAGTAGTGGGAATTGAACCGAAGACCTTTCTCTCCAGAGGCCGACGTCTTAACTATAGACCACCCAGTTCCCCCCCCCCCCCCCCCCCCCGGGGCAGAATTCAATCAAGACCTTTGTCCGCCCCCCCCACACACACACATGCTATATCTGAAAACACAACAACGAGTCTGATCAAGCTGTTATGATTGGAAGGGAGAAGGCAATTCCGAACCCTAAGATGTCATGGCGAAATCGGATGTGTTGTATAGAAATAGGAACGTTTTTTGAGCACTTTGTTGTAAAGCTGAGGATAAAGGAGTTAAGGCATAGAAATATGATGCTGCTGTAAAGCTGACGATAAAGGAGTCAAGGCTTATAAATGTTGAGCTGCTGTAAAGCTGAAGATAAAGGAGTCAAGGCTTATAAATGTTCAGCTGCTGTAAAGCTGAAGATAAAGGATTCAAGGCTTATAAATGTTGAGCTGTTGTAAAGCTGAAGATAAAGGATCTAATGTACAGAATTGTGGAGCTGCTGTAAAGCTGAAGATAAAGGAGCCAAGGCATAGAAATGTCAAGCTGCTGTAAAGCTAAGGATACATGGGAAAAATAGAAATGGTTATAGCTTGAAGTAGGTGATAAAACATCATTTGATTTTGTATGGTCCTGTTTATGTAAATCTGTTTCCATTCCACTTTCTCTCTTTTTTCCTGTCCCCTTTGATAAGAATAAACCAAACAAAGTAATAAGAGAAGCTGTCTGCCTCAAACCAGCAGTAGAGAGATCAAGCAATAGACGGAATAAAGGACATGCAATAAATTAAATACGACTACTCTAACAGCGTTTAGAAATATCCAATAACCATACTACATCTCAAGAACCATACTACATCTCAAGAACCCAAGAACCATATTACATCTCAAGAACCCAAGAACCATACTACATCTCAAGCACCATATTACATCTCATGAACCCAAGAACCCTATTACATCTAAAGAACACAAGAACCATACTACATCTCAAGCACCATATTACATCTCATGAACCCAAGAACCCTATTACATCTCAAGAACACAAGAACCATACTACATCTCAAGCACCATATTACATCTCATGAACCCAAGAACCCTATTACATCTCAAGAACACAAGAACCATACTACATCTCAAGCACCATATTACAACCCATGAACCCAAGAACAATATTACATCCCAAGAACCCAAGAACCATACTACATCTCAAGCACCATATTACAACCCATGAACCCAAGAACCACACTACATCTCAAGAACCCAAGAACCATATTACATCTCAAGAACCCAAGAACCACACTACATCTCAAGCACCATATTACATCTCATGAACCCAAGAACCCTATTACATCTCAAGAACACAAGAACCATACTACATCTCAAGCACCATATTACATCTCATGAACCCAAGAACCCTATTACATCTCAAGAACACAAGAACCATACTACATCTCAAGCACCATATTACAACCCATGAACCCAAGAACAATATTACATCTCAAGAACCCGAGAACCATACTACATCTCAAGCACCATATTACAACCCATGAACCCAAGAACCACACTACATCTCAAGAACCCAAGAACCATATTACATCTCAAGAAACCAAGAACCACACTACATCTCAAGCACCATATTACATCTCATGAACCCAAGAACCACACTACATCTCAAGAACCCAAGAACCATACTACAAATCAAGAACCCAAGAACCACACTACATTTCAAGAACCCAAGAACCACACTACAACTAAAGAACCCAAGAACCATACTACAAATCAAGAACCCAAGAACCGCACTACATCTCAAGAACTCAAGAACCATACTACAAATCAAGAACCCAAGAACCACACTACATCTCAAGAAGCCAAGAACCACACTACATCTCAAGAACCCAAGAACCACACTACATCTCAAGAACCCAAGAACCACACTACATCTCATGAACCCAAGAACCATACTACAAATCGAGAACCCAAGAACCACACTACATCTCAAGAACCCAAGAACCACACTACATCTCAAGAACCCAAGAACCATACTACAAATCAAGAACCCAAGAACCACACTACATCTCAAGAACCCAAGAACCATTTTACATCCAAAGAACCCAAGAACCACACTACATCTCAAGAACCCAAGAACCATACTACAAATCAAGAACCCAAGAACCACACTACATCTCAAGAACCCAAGAACCATACAACATCTCAAGAACCCAAGAACCATACTACAAATCAAGAACCCAAGAACCATACAACATTTAAAATGGAGTGACCTCTATGGCAAGCTATACAACATCTATAAGCACCATGTTATACTATACATTCATGCTTTCTCCTGCGACGCTTCAAGACATCAGTAGATGGACAAAAGAAAAGAATAGACGAACAAGTGTTATCTTAGAACGATCACAGATATTATCCTACCTTAGATATGAGGCATTGAAAGACAAAACAAGATATAAAACCCACACCGCTTCATATATAATGTATTCGAACTAGATTTCTCTAAATATAATGCGAGAATTTTAACCTCAATTCAACGTAGAAAAACTATCACAGAATTAGACATAAAGAGTCAAATACAGGAAAGGTCGTGTCACGATAACTTTTATGTTTCATGACCCAGTTTTTATTCAGGCAGTTTTGAATGTCTTCTTCTACTCAGTTTCTTGCGATCAGCAGATTAGAGAGAGAGAGAGAGAGAGAGAGAGAGAGAGAGAGAGAGAGAGAGAGAGAGTGAGAGAGAGAGAGAGAAGTGAGAGAAGAAGAAAAGTTGCAATTAAAGAACATACAAAAATACCTCGGCTGGAGTATTAAAGGAAAGAACGTGAGACATATTGATGGAAAAACGTAATGACGAAATAACATAGAACACAGAATGTAACCATAATAATATATGATTTTATAAAGCATTTTTTTAAATGCAATTAAATATCGAACAAGCTGAATTTGTTCTTGAAGCGAAGTTTATGTTAATATACTCTTTAAAAATTAATAACAAGGAAAAAGAGAGGAAAAGGGAGAGAAATGTAGCTAGCTGGTTGCAGATATTCATGTTCTATGTAAGGCAGACGCTAAAAGACGAAGCTGTAAGCTGTCTCTGATCTAAATACTTGTATTTTCACGTTTGATAACACCAGTTCTCCTTGTCTGTTAATTCATTTGATTATAGCGCCAGTTTAGATGTAATTTCGCCCGGAATCTCGAACGATCTGACATTTTTCCTAAATATGGTAACGTTATTTAAGAGACTAAAGTAGCATTTCCTTCTACCTCTCCATTACACGTAATAGATGGGTCAAGGGAACAACTCGGTTGATACAGCTCGGCAACAGAACAACCCAGTTGATATAGGTCGACACTAGAACAGCTCAGTCGTTGTAGCTCTGCAATAGAATTCCATTGATACAGATCGGCACTAGAACAATTCACTTGATAAAGATCAGCACTTGAACAACTCACTTGACACAGATCGGCATTAGAACAAATTACTTGATACAGATCGGCACTAGAACAATTCACTTGATACAGATCGGCACTAGAACAACTCACTTGATACAGATCGTCATTAGAACAAATTACTTGATACAGATCGGCACTAGAACAACTCACTTGATACAGATCGGCACTAGAACAACTCCGGTGGTATAGATCGGCACTAGAACAACTCCGTTGATTGAGCTCAGCGGTAGACACAGTCAGATTAGGTCATTCGCAGGAGGTGCCAGTATTTCATTAAGAACAACAAACAACCTGCAAGTCTCCGACTCGTGATCTCAGGGCTTACTCTTAAAGACTTCCCCAAAGATAAGCCACAGCTGCAAGATAACGTAGGTTTATGGTCAGAGATTTCCTTCCAGAAAATAGTCAAAATTAACGTGCCACATCGACCAGGTAACCAGCCTTGCACTATCGGTAACAGGTGTCTATTTTGGTCAATCCAGTAGAATGAAAAAATATCCAGCAACTTTTTTTCTCTCTTTTTTTTGGGAGGGGGGGAAGGGGGGGGGCATTCGCCAGCTTTCACTTTTGACGAAGACCCTAGAGATTAGGATCTAAATTTTGCGTGTTAATACATTTTTCTCTGGCAGCCGTGTGCACAGGGGTCCTTTTCCGCACAGGCAGATAACTCTGTTTACAAATATACTCATATTTTCCCCTTCGATAAGTGACATTTCAAGCCGTGTCCCCGCTGCCGAGAGCAGGGGTGGTTGCCGCATAGAGAAATCACAAATAAAAATCCCAGCTGGTGCAGCCGGGATTTGAACTCACCTCTCCCTCTCCGGACCGGCATCTTGCCTCGAGACCAACTAGTCCCGCATCCAGCAACTAAGGCAGGAGATATAATTAAAAGGAGCAATGAAGCCATTAAAAGAAATAATGAGCTAAAAACACGGCTTATAAACAACAGTGGGCTGGAAGGAACAATAACGGGTGGTGGAGTTACAGGAAGACAGGACAGGTACAGACCAAGAAGGAGGTAGTTTCAATACATCATAAAAGAAACATTCGACTTGATATCTGGAGAATCCGGATATATAGCTAGAGAGAGATTCTTTTGTGAGGGCCGAGATGGGTGGAACGTTCTGTAATGGACATGCAACACGATGATAATGATAAACGGAAGTGATAACGTCAATCACGTGATTGAAACAACTGCTACAGTAAAAATGTAATGCTTGCAATGTAGTAGCTTCCGTCAGTCATAGTTGACTATGGATTTTTCAGCACCCCTAGAAATGTTATTTTTTCCTTTCTTTTCTTTCGTCGTGTAATCTCTTTCTCCATGAATCTGTCTGCTTCTTCTTTGAGGTGAACTTTTAGAGTGTGTTTCCAGAGATTACGGTCTGCAGCTTTGTCTTCCCATGCTGCAGCGTCTATGTTCAGAGTCTTCATGTCACGTTTACACACATCTGCAAATCGAAGTTTTGGGCGCCCCCTAGTTCTTTTACCATCTGCCAGTTGTCAATAAAGTATATCTCTGGGTATGCGGCCATTCTCATACGGTGTACATGGCCAAGGCAGCGTAACCTTGGTTGTTTGAGCAGCGTGTAGATATTCGGTAAGCCTGTGCGAGTCATGACCTCAACGTTTGTCACTTTATCCTTCCAGGTGATACCAAGAATACGGTGTAGACATCGCTTATGGAATGCATTTAGCCTTCTCGCCTACTTTACACAGGTTGTCCAAGATTCGCTGCCATACAGGAGGATACTAATTATGCAGACATTGTACATTGTGGTTTTTGTTTTAATTGCCAGTTTGCTGTTTTGCCAGACACGCATAGAAAGATGGGCAAAGGTGGTAGCAGTTTTACCAATACGAATGTCATTTTCTGTATCTGAAGATAGTTTGTTACTGATGATGGACCCCAGGTAGTTATACTGCCGCACGATATCAAGTTTATAGTTGTCGATAGAGATTTCAGGTGTTGCTTCGACGTCCTGACCGAGTATGTTAGTTTTCTGCAAACTTGTTATTAGACCGAAGTCTCGGCAGGCATGCGAAAAGCGATGTACCATGCTCTGGAGTTCTTCCTGACTTTGCAGCGTCATCAGCAAATAACAGGTCTCTAATAGAGATATGTCTGACCTTAGACCTTGCCTTTAATCTTGCAAGATTGAACAATCGACCATCAGATCTAGTATGCAGATAGACACATTCATTCGCATGTGAGAATGCATGTTTTAACAGAACAGCGAAGAAGATTCCAAATAGAGTTGGAGCAAGAACGCATCCCTGCTTGACATCACTGCGTATGCCGAAGGGTTGTGATGTGCTGCCGTCATATTGGATGGTGCCCTTCATGTCCTCATGAAACGATTTGACTAGCGACAGTAGAGTATGTGGGCAACCTATTTTGGAAAGTATTTTGAAAAGACCTTCTCTGCTGATAAGGTCAAATACCTTTGTAAGGTCGATAAAGGCTTTGAAGAGAGGCTTTTTCTGCTCTCTAGATTTTTCTTAAAGTAGGCGTAAGGAGAAAATCATGTCTGCATTTGACCTTCCGGATCTGAAGCCACATTGCGATTCAGAATATACGCGTTCTGCGAGTTTTTGAAGTCTTCCTAAGATGACTCTGGCGAAGGTCTTGCCGACAATGCTGAGTAAGACGATGCTTCTGTAGTTGTTGCAATCGCTTCTACCTCCTTTATTTTTGTAGAGAGTTACAATCACGGAGTTTCTCATTTTCTTGATGAATGGTTTTCTCTTTCCAGCATTGATGTAGTACTTCAAGCAGGGGATGTAACAATGCACTTTTGCAGGATTTAATCAGATCGTTGCAATGCAAGAGACTCAATTCATGACTGGTTCAACAGCAGTGTTTCTAACAAACGGTGTGTGATCATTTGTGCTCTCTGCCGGTACCGAGAGTGAGTGGCAGATTCAATAACTTGTCCTGGTCCAAACAAGTAGAATCAGAATTATAGTTACTTAAGGAGCATACCATTTTATCATCTCTGAAATCAAAGTTATGAGCCACATATTTCGCGGCGCCGCCGTTATTCTCTGGACCAATAAGCTCCTCCGGGAGACCCCTAATGGGACAGATACCGTAATTAAATATCTCATTGTCTGTATTTGGGTGTGTGTTATTATGTCTTCTATGTGCCTCTAATTTGGTTCATGTTAGTCTCTGTTCCACATACAGCTGTGCCTCGTAATTCAAAATTAACCAGTTCCGAGAGTTTAAACTCTTTGGATTGTTCGAAGTACGAACACATTTTTCCCAATAGAAATAATGGAAAAAGAAATAATCCTTTTCAGACCCTTAAAGAATATTTATTTTGATAAACTCAGACATTAAATAGGCATACCCTTAATCTTTTTCAATCATCGATACTGTTACCTACATCTTAAGCTACCTTACGTCTACAATCATCGATACTGCTACCTACATCTTAAGGTTCCTTACTTCCACACTACAATCATCGATACTGCTGCCTACATCTTAAGGTTCCTTACTTCCACACTACAATCATCGATACTGCTGCCTACATCTTAAGGTTCCTTACTTCCACACTACAATCATCGATACTGCTACCTACATCTTAAGCTACCTTACTTCTTCAATCATCGATACTGCTTCCTACATCTTAAGCTACCTTACTTCTTCAATCATCGATACTGCTACCTACATCTTAAGGTTCCTTACTTCCACACTACAATCATCGATACTGCTACCTACATCTTAAGGTTCCTTACTTCCACACTCATCTTGAATGCTCTAATTAACAGACAACGACTACATATTTAACAACTCACAACAAACGTAAAGCTAAAATATACGCATGGAACTGATGTGAACTCTTGGGTGCACAACTACATATTTTTGTTCAAAATAATTTGTTTAAACTGTGCATCAACATCCGTATTTCAAACGTAGATGTCAGTACACCTTGTCAAAGTTATCTTGAATTTAGCATTCAAAGTCTGCAGCGATCGAAGTCCGCTGAGTCATTGGAAGTATCTCCACGGTAACTTACAGATTGGCGAGAGTTGTTCTATGTATCGAACACTTGCATTTTCATCTTGTTACTAGTTGCTAAAAGGGAGAGAAAGAGAGAGTGATAGAGAGAGAGATAGAGAGAGGGAGGGAGAGGTATGAACATTATGGCTGCAGACACTAGTACCTTAACGATATTAAACAATGAATATGCAACCCATTATCTCAATGCTTTTATTTTCGTTTCGGGTTTATCTTTGTTCCCAATTCTCGTCTTTTTTTTTTTTTTGAGCATTGAAAACATACTGGGAGCCACGACAGCTCAGTGGTTAGTGAACTGGAATACTAAGGACAACAGATCGGGTTCGATCCTGATAAACGGCATCCAGGTTCACATAGCCTTAAATGGATAAAGCATTTTTTTGTGGATAAAGTAAATCGGCACGGACGTAATATTGACCACAATACCCCAAAAATCATGTGCTGAAGATCTATTTAAAAAATATGGTCGCGAACACCGTATTCCCTATACGCCACATATATTAACAGAGCTCTTTACTATTTTTCTTTTATTGAAAACATACCGATGACACATTGACGTCTATTAAACTCTCTTACATCAGCCGTCAGCTCATGGAAGTCATTTTGATTCATTCTTAAAACTTTTTTTTCCCCAGATAGTGTATATTTAATCGCTAAGTTGTTTTATTTACTTTGGTTAAAATATGTTATGTTTTGTCCGCTGTTGCTGCTGAAGGCCTGTTAGAACGTAACGTAAATCTGATTTTGCTTTGTCTCTCTCACACGTAAAGCTGCAGCGAAACAATTTTTGTATATATTTTCTTTTTATCTTTATCATTAGCTTTTACAGCAGCTTGGTATTTTTAATGCCTTGACCCTTACAAGTGATTATGTATTCTTGTTTCAGATTTAATTTCTGTTTTAATTTGAGTTAGTTTCCGGTTTCAACCCAAGATGGAGTTTTGCATTTTCTCCCGCTTGGCAAAGAATCGTAGATCAGAGGTCTAACAGGCCGCTATCGTAAAAACGTCTTTGTTAATGAAACGTAGACCTGATATTGATCGGGAAGGAGAAACGAGTAAAGAAATTAAAATCAAAATAGCTAAAACAGCAAAAGCCTTGAGAAGATATGGAAATAAAGACTCATCAGCACAAAATCAAAACTTAGACAATTCAAATCGAACGTACCATCAACCCTTATATATACGTGTTAGAGCTGGAAAACAACAAGAAGAATAGAAACAAAGTCGAAAGCATTCGAAAAAAAATGTCATCGGAAATTACTTGGTATAGCGTGGAACGAATTAAAAACAAACGAGGAAATTCGATAAATCGCCAATCAACCACTTGATGAGGAGAGATAATAACCGAATAGCAAAGCAAGCACTCTTGTAGGAAACAACAGGTAAGAGGAAAATAGGCCGACCCAGAGGAACACTAAAGAACATTGATCAGAGAGACAAAGGCACCAGGAATCGGCTCCCTCAATGAGATCAAGATACTTGTGCAGAGCAGAAAGAAATGGCGAAATTTCATAAAAGATCTTTGCAAGGACTGAGACTGCTAGAAAGAAAATTCAGAAAAAGAGAAAGAGTATCTGGGATTATGCCCTATGGGTCGGCCACGGCTGCAAAGGTAAACAGGCTAGACAGGACCAGGACCAGGAAAAGTACCAGGACCAGGACCAGGAACAGACAGACAGACAGACAGACAGACAGACAGACAGACAGACAGACAGACAGACAGACAGACAGACAGACAGACAGACAGACAGACAGACAGACAGACAGACAGACAGACAGACAGACAGACAGACAGACAGACAGACAGACAGACAGACAGACAGACAGACAGACAGACAGACAGACAGACAGACAGACAGACAGACAGACAGACAGACAGACAGACAGACAGACAGACAGACAGACAGACAGACAGACAGACAGACAGATAGATAGATGTTTGTCTTATTTATTTGTTTTAATGATGTTTCTTTAAAACTTTTCTCCATATATGTCCGTTTTTTAATAAAAAAAGGAGTCAAATTGAAAACAATAGATAGTTTACAACATGCAATGTTTGGAAATATTTGTGCTGTCCGCCTCGCACATTTACTTCTAGATTAATCAGTAATTGGTTGTGTTCAATCAATCGATTGGTTTTATCGTAAGGACATATTCATCCACTAATCAATACCACAGCGAAAGCTCCAGGGACAAACCATCCTGATTAAGTGTGTAAAGGTATTAATCATCTTGCCGCTTGATCGGTTATTGACTAAATTTCTCCATCACCAAAACAACTGTCATTACCATAAATAATTTTTATCATCACAAGTAAGATTATCATAATGGGTATCCTTTATAAATATAGCTTTATTACCATCAGAAATGTGTTATAATCAATTACTATAACTATATTGTTCGTTATATTTACCAAGATGATCATTATTAATGTCAATATCAAAGTAATCGAAGAAGCCCACCTCGGAAAATACAAACTTAAAATACATCATCATCATCATCATCACCATCATCGTCATCATCATCACTATCATCGTCATCATCACCACCATTATCATCACCATCATCATCATCACCACCATCATCGCCACCATCATCACCACAATCATCATCATCATCACCACATCATCATCACCACCATCATCATTATCACCACCATCATCATTATCACCACCATCATCACCATCATCATCACTATCATCATCATCACCATCAAATCCAGCATGACATTATAATAAAAAAACCATCACCATCATCATCATCATCATCTACACCACCAACATCATCATCACTATCACCATCATCATCAACAAAATTACCAATACCAACATAACCATCAACATCACAATTACTAGTGTCATTAAATCCGCCTAACATTACAATATTAAACCATCACTATTATCATCACACAAGACATTATCATAATCAAAACCCCCATCAACAAAATCATCAATTTCCTCAAAATCAACAAAGAATAATTACACAAGAATATGTTACGCTGGGGTTAACCCGTGATTGAAGAACACTTTATTAACACACATAATAATTCACGGTGAATAAAATATAATCACAAGATTCTGCTGCAACAATTTCTATTCAGTCATATCCAAACTTCACTTTTTCTCGTTCAAAACTCGTGACAAGTATCAGTACAGAATTATGTTGTAATCACTGACTATCTTTAACACTTCTGGTTCACGCACTAACTCTATCTTTAACACTTCTGGTTCACGCACTAACTCTCTTTAACACTTCTTGTTCATGCACTAACTCTCTTTAACACTTCTTGTTCATGCACTAACTCTCTTTAACACTTCTTGT
Source organism: Megaustenia siamemsis (assembly GCA_032433765.1). Taxonomy (NCBI): domain Eukaryota; kingdom Metazoa; phylum Mollusca; class Gastropoda; order Stylommatophora; family Ariophantidae; genus Megaustenia; species Megaustenia siamemsis. The sequence continues at coordinate 17,811,855 of JAVIAB010000088.1, forward strand.
TCACGCACTAACTCTCTTTAACACTTCTAGTTCATGCACTAACTCTCTTTAACACTTCTTGTTAAAGCACTAACTCTCTTTAACACTTCTTGTTCACACACTAACTCTCTTTAACACTTCTAGTTCACGCACTAACTCTCTTTAACACTTCTTGTTCAAGCACTAACTCTCTTTAACACTTCTAGTTCATGCACTAACTCTCTTTAACACTTCTAGTTCATGCACTAACTCTCTTTAACACTTCTAGTTCATGCACTAACTCTCTTTAACACTTCTAGTTCATGCACTAACTCTCTTTAACACTTCTAGTTCATGCACTAACTCTCTTTAACACTTCTAGTTCATGCACTAACTCTCTTTAACACTTCTAGTTCATGCACTAACTCTCTTTAACACTTCTAGTTCACGCACTAACTCTCTTTAAAACTTCTAGTTCATCCACTAACTCTCTTTAACACTTCTAGTTCATGCACTAACTCTCTTTAACACTTCTAGTTCATGCACTAACTCTCTTTAACACTTCTAGTTCATTTCACTAATTCTCTTTAACACTTCTTGTTCATGCACTAACTCTCTTTAACACTTCTAGTTCATGCACTAACTCTCTTTAACACTTCTAGTTCATGCACTAACTCTCTTTAACACTTCTTGTTCACGCACTAATTCTCTTTAACACTTCTGGTACACGCACTGACCCTCTTTCACACTTCTTGTTCACGCACTAACTCTCTTTAACACTTCTTGTTCACGCACTGACCCTCTTTAACACTTAAGATTTACACACTGACTCTCTTTATCCCTTGTGGGTCACGTACTGAATCTCTTTAACACTTTTGATTCACTGACTCTCTTTAACCCTTCTGATTCACCGACTATCTTTGACACTTATGATTCACTGGCTCTTTGGTAATTCTGATTCCCAGACTGACACTCTTTAACCCTTATGATTCACTGAATGACTCACTTTAAACCTTATGATTCACTGACTGACTCTCTTTAACCCTTATGATTCACTGACTGACTCTCTTTAACCCTTATGATTCACTGACTGACTCTCTTTAACCCTTATGATTCACTGACTGACTCTCTTTAACCCTTATGATTCACTGACTGCCTCACTTTAAACCTTATGATTCACTGACTGACTCTCTTTAACACTTATGATTCACTGACTGACTCTCTTTAACACTTATGATTTACAGACTGACTCTCTTTATCATTTATGATTCACTGACTGACTCTCTTTATCACTTATGATTCACTGACTGACTCTCTTTAACACTTATGATTTACAGACTGACTCTCTTTATCACGTATTATTCACTGACTGACTCTCTATATCCGTTATGCTTGTTGCAGCATTCTGTGTCTCAAAAAAAAAAATAATAGAAATATCTTGACGGCATTTCCCCATTACTGTGATCTTCTTGGCGGAATTGTGTATGTGCCTTCATCATCATCAAGTACCGGGCCTGCTGGCTTAGGTGATCATGTCTCTCCACAATTTTCGATCACGACAGTTATTTATTATTTCTGTTGTTGACCTTCTGCCAAGCCATTCTCTTAAGCTGTCTGATATATTTTCTCTTTGCTTCCCTCTATCACTTCGTCCCTCAATTTTCCCAGTTGTTACAATATATTCCATCTGTTCTCTTCTCATTAAATGGCCAAAAATGATGATTGTTTCTTTCTAATATTGGAAATTAGCTCTCTTTTTGCTTTGGCCTCTTTCAGAACGTTTTCATTACTCTTCTTAGCTGTCCATGGTATTTTCAACATTCTTCTGTAAAACCACATTTCTACACTCCAGTGATTTTCTTGTCTGTTGTCCTATTGTCCATGATTCACATCCATATGTTAAAACTGGTTCTACATAACCTTTAAGAACTCTTTTTCTTGTTTCTGTTGTCAAAAATGGATTGCATAGTATCTTCCTCATTTTTTGGAAAGCTGCTTTTGCCTGAGCCATTCTGCATCTCACCTGTTGTACACCTACCATCTGAGGTTAACATTGTTTCCAGATATTTAAATTCATTTACCTGTTTTAATATTTTTCCTCTTGTTTTTATTTTGCACTGAGGTGATGTCTTTTTATTTGTTATTACCATTACTTCTGTCCTTTTGCTTTTAAAGCTGAGTCCTTTATTTGTGAATTTCTTTCATTATAATGTCTAACATTTCTTATTCATCTATTATAATACCTTTTTATCCATTAATTATTACGCCCTTAAAACTATTTTTTGTTATCCTTTCAGATCCAATCATTCTTAAACTTTGATAACCAATCATTATTACACATCGAGATCTACTCATTATTATCCTTTTAGATCTATTAATTATTACCACTTTAGATACAATCGTTATTGCACCTTTGGATCTGGTTTTACATTTTCCATCACTGGTTATAGTATGTCCAATATAGTTGTAGCTCTGAACTGTCTCCAAGTCTATTCCTTCAACTTTGATATCCACATGTGGGTTTTCAGTATTATCTTTGTTTATGATCACAGTTTTAGTCTTTTTGATATTCATATATAATCAACTTTTTTTTTGCTTGTGTTTATTTCATACATTATAGACGACTGCATCTTTCTCATTTGTATTATCCATGATGAGACCGCCGATCTCCGTATTGACCACGACGGAGTCCTGTTCCCTACATTTCCTGTCGAGTACAATACACAAGAATGTCCACCTGAAAGACGTAGGTAGCGGTATCCACTCCCCACCAGCGTTGATGTGGTAAGCCAACAGACCTGTTTGATTACATCTTCTGCTCGGCCCATCCATGATTTGCCTCTTTTTAGTCAGACATATTTGCCTTTTTGAGCTTGTGATGCAATGGGTGTTCTTTATCTGCACTTATCTTCAGGTATGCTCGTGCACTCCAGTTCTTGATCCTTTCAATATGGTTGGAAAATCAAAAGATACCTCTTGCTACACAGGGAGTGTCCCTGGTACACCCCAAGATAATGCGCATAGCTTCATTCTTTATTTTCTCTAGCTTCTCAATGTGCGTGTGACAGTAAGAATTTCTAGGGCGTACTCAAATGCTGCGAGGACTAGTCCATGGAACAGAAGGAAAAATAGCCTCTGCTCGATGTTGGCAGCTGCCATGATGTTCAAGGCGGCTAATGCTTATCGGGATTTTGTTATCACATGGTCAACGTTGTCCCGAAAACACAAGCAGTAATCAAACTTAACTCCAAGGTACGTCTCAACCTTTCATTGGTCACCTCATCAGCTCTCATTCATACTACGGGTTAATCCGTGTTAACGATATGATTGTTAAGTGAGAACCAACCATACAACTGATGCTCTGTTAGGATTAACTAAGACACCTGAGACTCCACATAAGGAAGAGATGCGATCGAGATCGTTTTTCATTGTGGATGTGATTTCCCATCAGTCTCTTACCTGTAGATATACCAGAATGTCATCAACATGTCATCATAGTTCTTCCCCTCCCATCCAGCTGTTGTTCCGTGATCGTTATTGTGTACACGTTCAATAGAACTGGTGACAATGGTGAGCCTTGTGGCAGCCCTGGACAAATTTATGCTGCCTCGGTTGATCATCTTCCACATCTAAGTATCACCTTCCTCTGAAACAGTGCAGCAGCGATCCATCTAATGAGGAAGAGGTACACCGCACGTGAAGTAAACTCTAGAACGTAGGGTCAACAAAGCAGCCTGAAAAGCTGCTGTAGGAAAATACCGATATACAATATATCCCCAAGTTGTGTCCGTATATTGTATAGTCACGAGTGCACATGCGTGAAAGACATCGTCAATGATAGCAACTTTATAGTTGTTTAGTTGGCTGCATACTCTAGCGTTTGTTTCTCGTGACAAGGCGCTGTGTCGAAGAGTACGAGTTCAATCCTGCTTCGGGCTGTTTATTGTTCTTTGTTCTTTTCTTGTCGTCAATTATTTTTGAATTTCTTATCGAGTGTTGTAAACATACCTCGTCCCTGAAAATGATTCGCTGATCTATACCGCCTTGGTAGTTCCATCTATAAGAATATTCATTTTTGTAAACGTGACTTTTATGAAGAGAGGGCCATCTATGTTTCATTAACGAAAGCCGGCCAGCGCTGTCCTGTACTGTGTTCCAGTTCCATGAATGTGGTCCAGGAAAATGTGTGGTGGTTGTGTAAATGTGGATTTGCACGCCAAAATAGGTAGAGGCGGAATTAGTGCAGTGCGAAAGGAGAGAAAAGTGACGTAAAATATGATGACGTGTGTTGTTAAGGAGTTCGTTGTTTCTGGGGTAGTTGAGAGTTGGGCGGTGCAAGAGAATCGAGGTAGGAGATCGAGCCGGACAGTGTGTCCTCATCTCACCTAGTTTGTTTCATCCCAACTAGGACGGGACCTCGTGCTGTGGAACTCTTGCTGCAAGGAAAGACATGACCAGTTATTTTCTCATTATCAATCTACAAACATCAGTACCTGAACTTGCTCTGACCTGATCAGATTTAACAGTGTGGAGTCTGATACAGTCTACAGTTATGTACGGTCCTTAGCCTCTGAGCAAGGCGCTGGCCGTTAACTTGAACATTTTGTTCCCATTACTCATGGGTGAATAAGGCGTAGTCGCCCAGTATTTATGTGTCTTGTGTTTGATCAACGACATTGGCTTCTCTATAAGATGCCAGGAGTAGATGATATTGTAATGGCGCCGTGACCTACTCTACGACCGGGCCACAACAGAAGTACAGCTATACTGAGATCACAAGGGGAAGCTCAGCAGTGGTTTCCTGACCAGCCGTGGGCTGCCGTTCCATCAAGTAAGAAGCAGGTAGGCAGAGACGCACGTCCCGAGTCTATCCATCTAACATTTGTCAGGGAGAGGGCGACAGGAAGTGCGCTGGCAACCAGCAACGTTTAATACAAAGACTATACGAGAGTAAAGCTGTGTAGGGAAAAATATTGTGGACAAGATAAAGTGAAGAGGAAAATAAAATAAAGATGACAGTTGAGTGTTTTGGTGTGTCTCAAAAATATTGTGGACAAGATAAAGTGAAGAGGAAAATAAAATAAAGATGACAGTTGAGTGTTTTGGTGTGTCTCAAAAATATTGTGACGGTGACTGATACTGCGGGTTGAACTATGAAATAGTGTGACGATGTCTGATACTGCGGGTTGAAATTTGAAATAGTGTGACGATGTCTGATACTGCGGGTTAAAATATGAAATATTGTGACGATGTCTGATACTGCGTGTTAAAATATGAAATATTGTGACGATGTCTGATACTGCGTGTTAAAATATGAAATATTGTGACGATGTCTGATACTGCGTGTTAAAATATGAAATATTGCTGCTACAGTCTTGTTGCACAACGCAAAATGAGAACCACCTTTCAGGATGTACGACGGGTAAACAAGAAATAACCAATTTATGCATAGAGGTAATAAATAAGACTGCCTAAATTATAATCACCCTGATAAAACGCGTGCAATATTGATACTTAAATAAAGGAAAACTGATCAATCCACTAATCTAACTCTGTTTATCGATTTTGTGATAAATCTATTGAATGTTGTTGAACTTCTATATTAATGTAACCTTCTAAAAGATATCTTTGGAGCTCAAAGACTGTGCACACAAACGTACACGACATGGTTAATCTATTTCAGCTGCCATCAATCACAGGCGCTTTGTTCTGTCCGCCAGTCACTGTTTACGTCATTGTTGACATCATTAGTCCTGCGAACCCGACATTAAGCAGAGCCATGAATTCAATAGGCCATCAATCACATCGTTAACTATTGCCTTCTATTTATTATTGAGAAAATTGCAATAAACATTGACACGGAGTAAAGCTGAAATTATTTTGAAAACAAGTCAAGTGTTGCATTTATGCTTTCTCTTGATTCAGAATTATTTCGGTACGGTTTTTCTTCTTTTAGATTTGCCGAGACACTGCTACCTTTTCATCGGTTTAACATCATAAAAGGCGTTCGTTTTAAACGGGGGTAAATAACGCTGTACCAGTTGAGCTTGCGTTTAACGAGCTCTCTGAGCAGTTATTTTCAGCAGCGCCAAGAACCATCCTCCCACCCCCTATGTTTCTCGCTCTCATTATCATTAGCTATTGAGCCATTAACAGAAAACCACCGTCGTAATTTCTTTGTACAATCATGAATCGCCACAATAATAGACGAGAGCTAATTTCCAATATTAGGAAGAGACAATCATCACTTTTTGGCCATGTAATGCGAAGAGAACAGCTGGAATATATTGTAACAACTGGGAAAATTGAGGGACGAAGAATAGATGGAAGCAAAGAGAAAAGATACCAGACAGCTTAAGAGAATGGCTTGGCAGGAGGTCAACAATAGAAATGATAAATAGCTGTAGAGATCGAAAGTTGTGGAGAGACATGATTACCTTATCCAGTAGGCCCAGTACTTGATGATGATGATGATGTCTAATATAACCAAGAGGACCTAAGCTAAGGTTGAAGAGGTAGTGTTCGACATAGAAGTAGACAAAATCCTGCACGGAATTTCACATATGTTCCTGTCATTAAATCTGTGATGGGGTCTACATGTGTTTCACTGATGACGTAATCTTTAATTAATCAACTCTTGCATTCATTACGTCATTGCTATTAATAATTCAAACTTCGCATTGAAAGATGTCTTCTGTCTAGGGCCAAGTATATTTCATAAACTGACATGGAGCAAGAAGGAAAGTAATGTTGGAATTAACGTGCGAAATCGGTCTTTAGGGAAATATAATTTCTCAATTATTGTTCTAAATGCATTAATTATTTTTCTTTCTGAAATATTTGATGTGACTCTATTTTGTATTTTATCAATGCATAATTGTGATTATATGTGTGTTATATATGTGTGTGTGTGTTTGTATAGTAATATGTAATGTAACATAATATAATATACTAATTATTGCTAATTACGATAGATCTGACAACGATTTCAAAGATGATTTTTTTAAAAATTTGCGTATAACGCGATCTCATTTCCTTCAAACAAACCATATTTGATAGGCAGGGAGCCGCGATAGCTCTGTGGTTAGTGAATTGGACTACAAAGGACAAGAGGTATGGTTCGATCCCAACCAACGGCATCCTGGTTCACCCAGCCTTAAATGGGTACCTGATTTTTTTCTGAGAAAGTAAAGCGGCACGGGCGTAATGCCGACCACATTACCCCAAAAATCATGTGCTGTAGGTCTGTAAAATGTATGGTCACTAACACCATATTCCCTATACGTCACTTGGCGTGACGGGGCTCTTTACTACTTACTTTACTTATTAAAGATGGACTCCGATAGCCAGTGAGCTATTTTATATCGGTATTTTTCAGCATCAGTCATTTCCAAAACCACCATCTTTGGACTTTTCAAGAACACACAGTTTATACTAAAGGGGATGGCAGGATATGTAAAGGTTTCCGTTACGCTTAGTGTTCTGTTTATGTTGTGCTTGTGCCTATATTGTCATTGATCATCTGTTGTTATATTAATGACATGGTCGTTGTTAAGCCAGGTCTACTTACTGTGATACAAATACTCAAGACTTGGGTAACTCATGGGTGCTATATAGAGCCAATTCTGACCTGAAGAATGGAAGCGAATCATGGACAGTAGACAAACAAATGAAAAGACGATTAGAGGCCAGAGAGATGGGATTTCTCAGAAGAATGTTGAAAGTTCCCTGGACAGCTAAAATGACCTACGAGCAAATTCTCAAGGAGGCCAACACAAAAAAGAGAGCTACTAAAAAATATCAGAAAGAAACAATCAACTATTTTCGGGCACTTCACGAGAAGAAGAAAGTTGGAATACTTGGTTACAAGTGGCAAAAGACAGGGATAGAGAGATCGCGGACGACAAAGAGAGAAAATGCTAGATAGCTTGCTGACATGGCATGGAAAACAGTCAATAACAGAGCCGAAACGATGCACTGTGGATAGGAAATTGCAGAAGTTCATGATCATCTATGTCAACCGGTATGGCAGATGATGAAGGGAGATACACTGGGATGTCACTTATCATCAACGCTTTCCAATGTTTTTCTGTTCTATTGACAAGAATCTCTACAGGATCACACAAGATATGTATCAGAAAACGAAAAACGTAATCATCGACCAACGATTTGCAGATGGCATCGACGGTCTAGAGGACGTTGATCAAGAATATCGTATTGTTAAAACAACATTGGAACAGAAACTAAATCACGTGACAAAATGATCGATGTAGAGAAAACGACATTATCGGTAAATAATGATGCCGGCATCACGAATAAAATAGCAGTAAATAATGAAAAGATTAAAATGGTCGGAGATTTGAAATAACTAGGATCAGCTATGTCGGAGTGAGGATTTAAACCTAAAAGCCAAGCCAGAATTTCATTAACCATAGTTAGAATAAAAATAAAAAAGTAAAGTACCCCCGTCACGCCAAGTGGCGTATAGGGAAATATGGTGTTAGTGACTCTAAATTTTACAGACTTTCAGCACATGATTTTTGGGGTAATGTGGTCAGTATTACGCCCGTGCTGCTTTACTATCCCAGAAAAAAATCAGGTACCCATGATCGATTGGGATCGAACCCTACCCCTTGTCCGTGCTAGTCCAGTTCACTAACCACTGAGCTATCGCGGCTCCCCCCCCCCCCATAGTTAGAATGACGAAATGAATTCTTTTGTGAAAAGATAGAAACACCAGCATGGGATAAAAAAAAATAAAGAAAACAAACATGAAATAAGAGTGTATAATTAATGTATGGCTTTCTTTGGTAAAAGAGGCAGAGGCAGACCAAGACTAACATGGACGAGTAACATCAAAAGATGGACAAGTCAATCTATGACAGCCTGCACCATCAATGCAAGAAACAGAGTAGAATGGCGATCCATGGTAGCCAACCTTCGTTGCGGAGAAGGCACACGATGATGATGAATTAATGTATATAAGTATGTGTATTATTAAGAGATCTGTATGTGTATGTGCATATAATAATAAAGAAACATTCGGGACACATGATGATCTTTTGACTACTGAGACATAACGAAAAAAGAAATGGTTTTGGCCATGTATCTCGATCGTCTGGGTCAGGAAAGGCCGGTCTGCAAGACCGTATGATGGAGAGGTAGGTAGAGAAAGAGATGGGAAGTTAACATTAGAAAAAGATGGGAAGTTAACATTAGAAAGAGATGAGAAGTTGAAATAAGAAAGAGATGGGAAGTTAACATTAGAAAAAGATGGGAAGTTAACATAAGAAAGAGATGAGAAGTTGAAATAAGAAAGAGATGGGAAGTTGAAATAAGAAAGAGATGGGAAGTTGAAATAAGAAAGAGATGGGAAGTTGAAATAAGAAAGAGATGGGAAGTTGAAATAAGAAAGAGATGGGAAGTTGAAATAAGAAAGAGATGGGAAGTTGAAATAAGAAAGAGATGGGAAGTTGAAATAAGAAAGAGATGGGAAGTTAACATAAGAAAGAGATGAGAAGTTAACATAAAGAAGAGATGGGAAGTTAACATAAGGAAGAGATGGGAAGTTAACATAAGAAAGAGATGAGAAGTTAACATAAGAAAGAGATGGGAAGTTAACATAAGAAAGAGATGAGAAGTTAACATAAGGAAGAGATGGGAAGTTAACATAAGAAAGAGATAAGAAGTTAACATAAGGAAGAGATGGGAAGTTAACATAAGAAAGAGATGAGAAGTTAACATAAGAAAGAGATGGGAAGTTAACATAAGAAAGAGATGAGAAGTTAACATAAGAAAGAGATGGGAAGTTAACATAAGAAAGAGATGAGAAGTTAACATAAGAAAGAGATGGGAAGTTAACATAAGAAAGAGATGGGAAGTTAACATAAGAAAGAAACGGAAAGTTAACAGAAATGAACTGACAAGCAATGGTTTGATGAGTCTTGAAGAAAGACTGAAGATAGAGAGAAATGTATAAGGTTGACGATGTCACTGGTGCATCAACCAATCCCTGGAATTTATGGGACGAAGAAAAAGAACAAGAGAGAAATATTAACATGTTATAAATTAACATCAGTTTGATGTGAACTAGCACAAGTAGAGGAGTTCAAATACTTAGGCAGTTTAGTGACAAACGACAATTCACAAACAGCTGAAATAGACTCAAGATGCAACAGAGCTTGTCAAATCATTGGACAGCTATCACTATACTATTGTCCAACAAGGAAATAACTCTAGAGGCAAAAAGGGCACTTTACAATACAATCTTCATCCCAACGTTGTGCTACTAATGGAGGAGAAATAAAAAAAATAGAAAAAAAATGGTATGTTAGAAGCTTTACGTGATAAGTGGACGACACAGAGTAAACGACGTTTCGGCCCAATAGGCCTTCAGCAGGAAAAAAACACACACACACACACACACACACGGATATGTAAGTAAAACTAATAAATAAACATCCAAAAGAAAAATAATCGAAATATGTTAAAGAAAATAAAAATGTAAAAATGTTTTCCCTGTATATCAGGCCGAGGTCAAAATGAAAAGGAAATGGTAACCTGAGAGTAACCTCCATCTCTTGTGATAGTAATGCTATTCCTGGACCCTAGATGCAAGAACAATTAAAAAACAAAACAAAAAAACAACCTCTGTTGAGATGAAATGTGTTAGATAATAATAACTTATCGAGTAATAATACCTTTTTTCATTTAGATTGTAAGCTCATTGATCCGATCAACTGATTTTGAACACAACACTCAAATAAATATTACTTGTAATTTTGAAGCGCAAAAAAATTACATTAAGAAAGAGAATAATGACGTGAATATGTACAAAAATTAGAATTAATCACATCTTCAAGAACAAAAAAATAATAATATTAGTTATTTAACAAATGACATTAAAAAAAATTAAAATGAAAAAGTTTTATTTTTCCTTTTGCTCAACAGCCTGACGTCACCTTAATTAGCGTTATAAAGCAGCAATTATATTCACAAATGCATAAATTGATTAAAATATGTACACTCTATGAAAATGTATTTATTTATTTACATTAAGAAATTCTACTAGTCAAAATGTTGACTCCTAAAAAGCCAAGACATTATATCAGTACCCGCGTCCGTGAGTGAACGAATTAATGAGTGAGTGAGTGAGTGAGTAAGTGATTGAGTGAGTGACTGAGCGAGCGAGTGAGTGAGTGAGTGACTGAGTGAGTGAGTGAGTGAGTGAGTGATTGAGTGAGCGAGCGAGTGAGTGAGTGAGTGAGTGAGTGAGTGATTGAGTGAGTGAGTGAGTGAGCGGTCGAGCGAGTAAGAAAGTGAATGAGAGATTGAGTGAATTAGTGAATGAGCGAGTCAGTGAGTTAGTCAGTCAGAGTATTGTTCATTATATCTTTTTTTTAATTTCTCGATTATATAGACTACGTTTTTTTAATTTCTCGATTATTATAATATAGACTACGTTTTTTTAATTTCTCGATTATTATAATATAGACTACGTTTTTTTAATTTCTCGATTATTATAATATAGACTACGTTTTTTTTTAATTTCTCGATTATTATAATACGCTCTACGTTTTTTTAATTTCTCGATTATTATAAAATAGACTACGTTTTTTTAAATTTCTCGATTATTTTAATAAAGACTACGTTTTTTTAATTCTTTCATTTATCCAGTGGTATAAACATCAACGCTAAGTCTCTAGTGTATAATGTTTTGTATCCTCCATATTTTTACTGGTATGAATTCTTAATGTTTTGTATCCTCCATATTTTATACTGGTATGAATTCTTAATGTTTTGTATCCTCCATATTTTCTACTGGTATGAATTCTTAATGTTTTGTATCCTCCATATTTTCTACTGGTATGAATTGTTAATGTTTTGTATCCTCCATATTTTCTATTGGTATGAATTCTTAATGTTTTGTATCCTCCATATTTTCTACTGGTATGAATTGTTAATGTTTTGTATCCTCCATATTTTCTACTGGTATGAATTGTTAATGTTTTGTATCCTCCATATTTTATACTGGTATGAGTTGTTAATGTTATGTATCCTCCATATTTTATACTGGTATGAGTTGTTAATGTTATTTATCCTCCATATTTTCTACTGGTATGAATTGTTAATGTTTTGTATCCTCCATATTTTCTACTGGTATGAGTTGTTAATGTTTTGTATCCTCCATATTTTCTACTGGTATGAATTGTTAATGTTTGTATCCTCCATATTTTCTACTGGTATGAGTTGTTAATGTTTTTTATCCTCCATATTTTCTACTGGCAAGAGTTGTTATTGTTTTGTATCCTCCATATTTTATACTGGTATGAGTTGTTAATGTTATGTATCCTCCATATTTTATACTGGTATGAGTTGTTAATGTTATGTATCCTCCATATTTTCTACTGGTATGAGCTGTTAATGTTTTGTATCCTCCATATTTTATACTGGTATGAGTTGTTAATGTTATGTATCCTCCATATTTTCTAATGGTATGAGTTGTTAATGTTATGTATCCTCCATATTTTATACTGGTATGAGTTGTTAATGTTATGTATCCTCCATATTTTCTACTGGTATGAATTGTTAATGTTTTGTATCCTCCATATTTTATACTGGTATGAGTTGTTAATGTTATGTATCCTCCATATTTTATACTGGTATGAGTTGTTAATGTTATGTATCCTCCATATTTTATACTGGTATCAATTGTTAATGTTATGTATCCTCCATATTTTATACTGGTATGAGTTGTTAATGTTATGTATCCTCCATATTTTCTACTGGTATGAGTTGTTAATGTTTTGTATCCTCCATATTTTCTACGGGCATTAGTTGTTAATATTTTGTTTCCTCTATATTTTCTACTGGTACGAGTTGTTAATGTTTTGTATCCTCCATATTTTCTACTGGTATGAGATGTTACTGTTTTGTATCCTCCATATTTTATACTGGTATGAGTTTTTAATGTTTTGTATCCTCCATATTTTCTACTGGTACGAGTTGTTAATGTTTTGTATCCTCCATATTTTCTACTGGTATGAGCTGTTAATGTTCTGTATCCCCCATATTTTATACTGGTACGAGATGTTAATGTTTTGTGTCCACCATATTTTATACTGGTATGAGTTGTTAATGTTTTGTATCCTCCATATTTTCTAATGGTATGAATTGTTAATGTTTTGTATCCTCCATATTTTCTAACGGTATGAGTTGTTAATGTTTTGTATCCTCCATATTTTCTACTGGTATGAATTCTTAATGTTTTGTGTCCACCATATTTTATACTGGTATGAATTGTTAATGTTTTGTATCCTCCATATTTTCTACTGGTATGAATTGTTAATGTTTTGTATCCTCCATATTTTCTACTGGTATGAATTGTTAATGTTTTGTATCCTCCATATTTTCTACTAGTATGAATTGTTAATGTTTTGTATCCTCCATATTTTCTACTGGTGCGAGTTGTTAATGTTTTGTATCGTCCATATTTTTTACTGTTATGAGTTTCAAGAAAAAAGCTTTATGACAGTCACTTCTAAAATGAATAGTTTAGTTCAGCACTACTATAACTGTCCTCCCCCCGCCCCTACCCCCCACGCACACTCGAAAAGGGGTCCCCGGTGACGTCACATTGGCTCCATGAAGTCCTGAATAATAGCGTGATATTGTGTAGCTAAATGGAAGAAGTGGATATTGAAGTTGAATTCTGGGGATCCGCGACAGCAAAACATATTTAACGGGAGTCCGTGAATATAAAACATATTAAATGGGGGTTCGCGACTACACAACGTATTAAATGGGAGTCCGCGGCAACAAAAAAACTATTTAATGGGGGTCTGCGGTTAAGGGAAGTTTGAGAACTGCTGCTTAAGTTCCATGCTTCGCCTCTCAGTGACACTGTATTTTAAGAGTCATCTCACACCCCGTGGAAAAAAAAAGCAGGGAAGACCAAAAGATGCTTTAAGAAGAACAATTAACAGAAGGCTTGCAACTATTAACCTTGCTTAAGAAAACAAAGTCATCAAAACCTAACAATAAATCGTAAGAAATGGAAAGTTATGGTTTCTGCCTTATTTAATTTCTTCGGTCTATGTGGAAGTAACTAACCTTACCGTTACTTTTCACATGTTTTCACTTCAGTTCTTGACATGAAATCTGTGATGGGGTCTACATGTGTTTCACTGATGACGTCATCGTTAATTAATCAACCCCTGCACTCATTACGTCATTGCTATTAATAATTCAATCTTCGCATTGAAAGTTGTCTTCTCTACAGGTCCACGTATATTTCACAAACTGACGTGGAGCAAGAAGGAAAGTAATTTTGGAATTAATGTGAGAAATCGGTCCTTAGAGAAAGATAGTAAGTAAAAATGTAAAGAGTCCCGTCACGCCAAGTGACGTATAGGGAATATGGTGTTAGTGACCATAAGTTTTACAGACCTTCAGCACATGATGTTTAGAGTAATGTGGTCGGTATTACGCGCGTGCCGCTTTACTTTCTCAGAAAAAAATCGAATACCCATTTAAGGATTGGTGAACCCCGAAGCCGTCGATTGGGATCAAACCCTACCTCTTGTCCTTTGTAGTCCAATTCACTATCCACAGAGCTATCACGGTTCCTTAAGGAAAAAGTAATAATCTCCATTATTGTTCATAATTATTTTTTGTTCTGAATTATCTATGTGACTATTTTTTATAGTTTATTCATAAATATTTTATTTTACGGGTTAATTTTTAGGTATATGTAATATGTAATGTAACGTAACATAATAAACAATTGCTAATTACAATAGACCTGCCTTTGAAGATGTTTATTTGTGTATAACACGATCTCATTTCCTTCAAACAGAACAAATTTGATAACCAATTTGAGAGGCAGGGCGAACACAGGAAGCATAACGTTATTGTTGTTATCAGTCGGGGGAAACATTATATTTGGGAACACCATGGATACCCCCAAGTCAGCAGACAGTCATAGTAACCATAACAACCGTCGCTATTATACTTCCTATTATTTCAATCATTTTGAGAAAATAAATTATATTTATTTATTTTTCGGTCGCAATATAACGCTTAGTGGTGAGTGGACTCATCTATGATCACTACGGTTAGGGTTCAGTTCCCGGATATGACGAATTTTTGTCTTTTTGGACCGATAATCCTTCAGGATTTATCTAGATTCTGTAAATTGGTACCAGAGATTTTCTGTAGGAAACTTAACCAGCCTGGCGTGATACCGATATCAACAGCCAGAAACATGCCGGTTGTCATAGAAAATGATTGACACTAACACCATATTCCACGTCAATAGACGTTATAGACACCCTTATTTTTATTTATATATATTTTGTATACTTTATTATCATCTGCTAATGTATTGTATTCTCATGAGCTGGCTACTATCAAAATTATTTTGCTTTTGTTTTTATTGTTACTTTTATAAGAGTTTATTTGTAACATTGTTTCTATTGCCAAAATGAATTTGCTATATTTTAGTTATTCCCCAACTAATGTTTCAGTGTTTTTTTTTCATTGAAATTATATAATAATTTTGTTTTGACATATCTCTAGTTTTAGACTTTTTCATTGAAATTATATAATAATTTTGTTTTGACATATCTCTAGTTTTAGACTTTTTCATTGAAATTATATAATAATTTTGTTTTGACATTTCTCTAGTTTTAAACTTTTTTCATTGAAATTATATAATAATTTTGTTTTGACATATCTCTAGTTTTAGACTTTTTTCATTGAAGTTATATAATAATTTTGTTTCGACACATCTCTAGTTTTAGACTTTTTTCATTGAAATTATATAATAATTTTGTTTTGACATAATCTAGTTTTAGACATTTTTCATTGAAGTTATATAATAATTTTGTTTCGACATATCTGTAGTTTTAGACTTTTTTCATTGAAATTATATAATAATTTTGTTTTGACATATCTCTAGTTTTAGACTTTTTTCATTGAAATTATATAATAATTTTGATTCGACGTATCTCTAGTTTTAGACTTTTTTCATTGAAATTATATAATAATTTTGTTTCGACATATCTCTAGTTTTAGACTTTTTTCATTGAATTATATAATAATTTTGTTTCGACATATCTCTAGTTTTAGACTTTTTTCATTGAAATTATATAATAATTTTGTTTCGACATAACTCTAGTTTAAGACTTTTTTCAATGCTTATTATATTTACAGGCTCATTTTGTGTGTGACTATACATCATGTTTTCTTCCGATTAACGTTAGCATAATTATGTTTATACAGCCAGTGCGAGACATTTGGTTCGCATTCCCCCTATAGCCAGTCTGTCTGAGATGCCTGCCTTCTCATCTACAATCGCTTTGGGGTACCCTGTCAATTTATTAATTCAACTTATAACAATTTTGTGAACGACAAATTATTATAACTGTCTGTCTAGTGGCTGTATATTGATTAATCAGCCTCTCACACTGGTTCTCTCTCATTCTATCTCTCTCTCTCTCTCTTTCTCCTAATGGATGTCTTTTTATCTCCATATATCCACTATATATTCATAACTCATTCGCTAGAATTGTCATTAAGCGGATCTGTTCTCTTCTTGCCTGAATATTTTCTCACATTTTACTGAACTACTAACGGTCAATCTATCTCCTCTACAGACCAACGGTCCACTGTAGCAGTTCATCTACTTTTACTGATCTGCTAACGTCAGTGTATCTCATCTACAGACCAACATCTCTCTCAATTCCGGTAATCATGTGGCAGTACATTAACTCTTACTGATTTCCTAACGGTTAATCTATCTCCACTACAGACCAACAGTCCACTGTGGCAGTCCATTTGAGCTCTCAGGATCATTCTGGCGCTAACGACATTCATGTTTGTTAGTAGTTGGGATCATCATTGCTGCACACCGGACGAATCCATAGGTGCTCTGATATCCCCAACGAAAATCTCGAAAAGGTCTAAGGTCAATCCTGATTCAAATGCAAGAACTCCGTATCACGACCTGAGATCCACGGCCTGGTTTTTTTTTTTTTTTTTTTTTTTTTTGTGTGTGGCAATTTTACCAGGGCAGCGGCTATATTTATGACCTACTCCTTTAGAATTTAACTGTCAAAGGATCTTTAACGTGAGCAAATGTAGACGGGTCCTCCTGTTTATTTGTCGTTATTCGAGAGGGCTAGACATCGGGCCTCACTACCCAAGAGAGGGCTAGACATCAGATCTCACTACCCAAGAGAGGGCTAGACATCGGGCCTCACTACCCAAGAGAGGGCTAGACATTGGATCTTACTACCCAAGAGAGGGCTAGACATCGGATCTCACTACTCAAGAGAGGGCTAGACATCGGACCTCACTACTCAAGAGAGGGCTAGACATCGGACCTCACTACCCAAGAGAGGGCTAGACATCGGACCTCACTACCCAAGAGAGGGCTAGACATCGGACCTCACTACCCAAGAGAGGGCTAGACATCGGACCTCACTACCCAAGAGAGGGCTAGACATCGGACCTCACTACCCAAGAGAGGGCTAGACATCGGAACTCACTACCCAAGAGAAGGCTAGACATCGGACCTCACTACCCAAGAGAGGGCTAGACATCGGGCCTCTCTACCCAAGAGAGGGCTAGACATCGGGCCTCACTACCCAAGAGAGGGCTAGACATCGGGCCTCACTACCCAAGAGAGGGCTAGACATCGGGCCTCACTACCCAAGAGAGGGCTAGACATCGGGCCTCTCAACCCAAGAGACGGCTAGACATCGGGCCTCACTACCCAAGAGAGGGCTAGACATCGGGCCTCTCTACCCAAGAGAGGGCCTCACTACCCAAGAGAGGGCTAGACATCGGGCCTCATTACCCAAGAGAGGGCTAGACATCGGGCCTCTCTACCCATGAGAGGGCTAGACATCGGGCCTCTCTACCCAAGAGAGGGCTAGACATCGGGCCTCACTACCCAAGAGAGGGCTAGACATCGGATCTTACTACCCAAGAGAGGGCTAGACATCGGACGTCACTACTCAAGAGAGGGCTAGACATCGGACCTCACTACCCAAGAGAGGGCTAGATATCGGACCTCACTACCCAAGGGAGGGCTAGACATCAGACCTCACTACCCAAGAGAGGGCTAGACATCGGAACTCACTACCCAAGAGAGGGCTAGACATCGGACATCACTACCCAAGAGAGGGCTAGACATCGGACCTCACTACCCAAGAGAGGGCTAGACATCGGGCCTATCTACCCAAGAGAGGGCTAGACATCGGGCCTCTCTACCCAAGAGAGGGCTAGACATCGAGCCTAACTACCCAAGAGAGGGCTAGACATCGGATCTTACTACTCAAGAGAAGGCTAGACATCGGACCTCACTACTCAAGAGAGGGCTAGACATCGGACCTCACTACCCAAGAGAGGGCTAGACATCGGGCCTCTCTACCCAAGAGAGGGCTAGACATCGAGCCTAACTACCCAAGAGAGGGCTAGACATCGGACCTCACTACCCAAGAGAGGGCTAGACATCGGACATCACTACCCAAGAGAGGGCTAGACATCGGACCTCACTACCCAAGAGAGGGCTAGACATCGGGCCTCTCTACCCAAGAGAGGGCTAGACATCGGGCCTCTCTACCCAAGAGAGGGCTAGACATCGGGCCTCACTACCCAAGAGAGGGCTAGACATCGGGCCTCTCAACCCAAGAGAGGGCTAGACATCGGGCCTCACTACCCAAGAGAGGGCTAGACATCGGGCCTCTCTACCCAAGAGAGGGCTAGACATCGGGCCTCTCTACCCAAGAGAGGGCTAGACATCGGGCCTCACTACCCAAGAGAGGGCTAGACATCGGGCCTCTCAACCCAAGAGAGGGCTAGACATCGGACCTCACTACCCAAGAGAGGGCTAGACATCGGGCCTCTCTACCCAAGAGAGGGCTAGACATCGGGCCTCACTACCCAAGAGAGGGCTAGACATCGGGCCTCACTTCCCAAGAGAGGGCTAGACATCGGGCCTCTCTACCCAAGAGAGGGCTAGACATCGGGCCTCTTTACCCAAGAGAGG
The DNA here is from genome assembly GCA_032433765.1 of Megaustenia siamemsis. NCBI lineage: Eukaryota > Metazoa > Mollusca > Gastropoda > Stylommatophora > Ariophantidae > Megaustenia > Megaustenia siamemsis. Next base: position 17,830,870 of record JAVIAB010000088.1, read on the forward strand.
GCTAGACATCGGATCTCACTACCCTAGAGAGGGCTAGACATCGGATCTCACTACCCTAGAGAGGGCTAGACATCGGGCCTCACTACCCAAGAGAGGGCTAGACATCGGGCTTCACTACCCAAGAGAGGGCTAGACATCGGGCCTCACTACCCAAGAGAGGGCTAGACATCGGGCCTCACTACCCAAGAGAGGGCTAGACATCGGATCTCACTACCCAAGAGAGAGCTATACATCGGATCTCACTAGCCAAGAGATCAGATGAAAGTGTAGCATCATAAAGAAGCTATGGATTAATGTTTTCCTATTTCTGACAAATCGCCACCGCGCCTGGCAAGCTCTGAACCCAGATCCTTCTTGTCCTGAAGTCGACACCGTACATTTAGACTACCCAAGGCCACAAAGCATCCATGTAACATCGGTGTTATTGACATGAACGCATGCTCCACTGATGAACTCAGTCGGTTCGCTTTGGAGAATATCCTCATAGATTGCTGTGTTTCTTCTGGGTTTAACTCAGATGAATCTATAAATCTAAAGGTATTTGTAAAATATATTCTAAGAAGTGAGAATTATAATTCAAAACTTGTCAAGTATATAATTGACACTTGGTCTGAAGATTATGAAAACTATTTATAAATGGTGGAGCCACCGCTGATGAATTTTATTCAGATATCTACTTTGATAACTTCTTCTTTCATTCCTCATTTGCTTTGCCTTTCAGCGTCGAGGGAAGATATAATTTGCGGTCTTTTGCGCTTCTGTTCACCTCTGCTGCTGTTATGTTTCCTAGTGCTTCTAATATTCCGTCAATCCCATTTATCGTGGTCAACCCTTTGGTTTAGTGTTCTCGCAACGTTTATTGAAGGCTCGTTGTGTTGCTTTTTATCTTTCTCTCTTATCATGGGGCCATGCTATTTTATTTGTTGTTTCTTTATATATTTTATGGCGGGTGATATTCCTAGCTTTTTTCTCAGTCTTCACTTGCGATCTTATCTCTCAGGCTGTTTTCTGTCATTCGTCTGACAGATCTTATCCTGGTAGTGGTTATTTAATTTATTGTTCTTGCATCTAGGGTCCAGTTCTGGTATTGTTAGCACAACGTTGGAATGAAGATTGTATTGTAAAGTGTTAATGAATATTGTATTGTAAAGTCTTAATGAAGATTGTATTGTCAAGTGTTAATGTCGATTGTATTGTAAACTGTTAATGAAGATTGTATTGCAAAGTGTTAATGAAGATTGTATTGTAAAGTGTTAATGAAGATTGCATTGTAAAGTATTAATGAAGATTGTATTGTAAAGTGTTAATGAAGATTGCATTGTAAAGTGTTAATGAAGATTGCATTGTAAAGTGTTAATGAAGATTGTATTGTAAATTGTTAATGAAGATTGTATAGTAAAGTGTTAATGAAGATTGTATTGTAAAGTGTTAATGAAGATTGTATTGTAAAGTGTTAATGAAGATTGCACTGTAAAGTGTTAATGAAGATTGTATTGTAAAGTGTCCGTTTTGTCTCTATAGTTATTTATTTGTTGGACAAATTTGGTGATAGCTGTCCAATGATTTGACTAGCTTTGTTCCATCTTGAGTTTATTTCTGCTGTTTGTGTATTGTTCTATCTCAATCTTTCTGTGATTTGAGCATAAAACGTTCATCTTTTTTTCCAACCGGCTAAATCTGCCTTAAAATAAGAGCTTATCTTAAAAACAAACGTGGGTAGCCCGGAGATTTTGATGACTGTTATTGTGTTGAAAATATCTGCTCTAAAATGAGTGGTATGGTGGAAGAATACTTAATGCGACATTAAAGGGTCAATTCAAATGTAAAGGCTTTTGGCCTAGAGTGGAAGTAAATTTAGTCCTGAGCTTTATAGTTATAGTTGATCGACGGCCCCGGTATCACTGCAAACGAATGAAAATTCATAATTGTTCAAACTAACGTGCCAGTGGAATCATTTGAATTAACATCTTATCGAATATCAAAACAAAGAAAAGCAGATGGAGTCCACATCATAGCAAACACAGCACACGTCAAAAGACATAAGGCGTTTCAGCACCGAAAGTGAACGCAACTGAACTGTTCTTCGTCATATGGCATCATCATTAATCGTAAGTAATCTGAATATAGAAACACCATCCAGCTGAAAAGCACAGCTCACGATGTGCACAGACCACTAAACTCAATAGCTCCGGCAGCAAGATGGACTTGGATTTTGAGAAAACTGCAAACAAGAAACAATTTTCAGACAGTGCCTCAACGGTTCCTGTCGTCTATCTGCCATATTGTCCGGAAGCCCGGAAGAATACTTAATGTGACAATAAAAGGTAAATTCAAAAATTAATTTTTCTTGGTCAAGAGGGGAAGTAAATCTAGTCATGAGCGTTAGTAAGAGACAGCAAATGAAATGGTTTAGACTTGCCGCGTAGCTACCGGAAGATAGATTTGTACAACAAGCATTGGCAACCAGTCGCAACAATAGCAGGCGTAGGCGAAGACCTTCCAAGAGATGGACAAGAAAAAAATTAATTGCAGACAAAGCTCTTGACTGAATGTAAAACAAAGAACACTCTCATGAACATTCAATTTCCCTAGACGCTAGATGTCTAAAGAGGTCAAAGAACCAGCTATAAAGCCAGACAGGATTGTGACGTCCGTGAAAGATAACCTACTTTTATATTTTGCTTATAAATACAGTCATAATATTATATCGATTTTTGCTAATTATATTCACTGATATAATATTTTTTTTTCATAATGATATTACTAATTATTTAATTAACTCCCTTTACACCTATATCTATTTACGAATATGTTTCGCTCTCCTTTAGTGTGTTTGTTTCTCTATCTCTCACCTTTAGTGTGTTTGTTTCTCTCTCTCTCACCTTTAGTGTGTTTGTTTCTCTCTCTCACCTTTAGTGTGTTTGTTTCTCTCTCTCTCACCTTTAGTGTGTTTGTTTCTCTCTCTCTCTCACCTTTAGTGTGTTTGTTTCTCTCTCTCTCTCACCTTTATTGTATTTGTTTCTCTCTCTCTCACCTTTAGTGTGTTTGTTTCTCTCTCTCTCTCACCTTTAGTGTGTTTGTTTCTCTCTCTCTCACCTTTATTGTATTTGTTTCTCTCTCACCTTTAGTGTGTTTGTTTCTCTCTCTCTCTCTCACCTTTATTGTATTTGTTTCTCTCTCTCTCACCTTTAGTGTGTTTGTTTCTCTCTCTCTCACCTTTATTGTATTTGTTTCTATCTCTCTCACCTTTCGTGTGTTTGTTTCTCTCTCTCACCTTTATTGTATTTGTTTCTATCTCTCTCACCTTTCGTGTGTTTGTTTCTCTCTCTCTCACCTTTATTGTATTTGTTTCTCTCTCTCTCACCTTTATTGTATTTGTTTCTCTCTCTCTCTCACCTTTAGTGTGTTTGTTTCTCTCTCTCACCTTTATTGTATTTGTTTCTCTCTCTCTCACCTTTATTGTATTTGTTTCTCTCTCTCTCACCTTTAGTGTGTTTGTTTCTCTCTCTCACCTTTAGTGTGTTTGTTTCTCTCTCTCTCACCTTTATTGTATTTGTTTCTCTCTCTCACCTTTAGTGTGTTTGTTTCTCTCTCTCTCACCTTTATTGTATTTGTTTCTATCTCTCTCACCTTTCGTGTGTTTGTTTCTCTCTCTCTCTCACCTTTAGTGTGTTTGTTTCTCTCTCTCTCTCACCTTTAGTGTGTTTGTTTCTCTCTCTCTCTCTCTCACCTTTATTGTATTTGTTTCTCTCTCTCTCACCTTTATTGTATTTGTTTCTCTCTCTCTCCTTTACTATGATTGTTTCTCTCTCTCTCCTTTACTATGATTGTTTCTCTCTCACCTTTATTGTGTTTGTTTCTCTCTCTCCTTTATTATGTTCCTTTCTCTCTCTCACCTTTATTGTGTTTGTTTCTCTTTCTCTCTTTTTCTATGTTTGTTTCTCTCTCACACCTTTATTGTTTAATTCTCTCTCTCCGTTACTGTGTTTGTTTCTCTCTCACCTTTAATGTGTTTGTTTCTCTCTCTCATTTACTGTGTTTCTTTCTCTCTCACCTTTACTGTGTTTGTTTCTCTCTCTCTCTCTTTTACTGTATGTATTTCTTTCTCTCTCTCCTTTACTGTGTTTGTTTCTCTCTCTCTCCTTTACTGTGTTTGCTTCTCTCTCTCCTTTACTGTATGTGTTTTTTTCTCTCTCTCTCCTTTACTGTGTTTGTTTCTGTCTCTCCTTTACTGTATGTGTTTCTTTCTCTCTTCTTTACTGTGTTTGTTTCTCTCTCCCTCCTTTATTGTGTTTGTTTCTCTCTCTCTCCTTTACTGTATGTGTTTCTTTCTATCTCTCTCTTTACCGTGTTTGACACATTCATTTTTTTTTTCTTTCCACATTTCCATCTTGTTAGTCATTTCAAATATTTGCTCTCTTCGCACTTTTTGTTTTCATTCGCTCCGAGTATTAGATCAATGGGGTTCCCACTATTACATTTCATTTGTACTGTCACATTCTATGTTCCATCGAATTAATCCTAATTAATAAAAATTAATAAAATCCTGTCACAAAATAATCCGTCACTTTTCATTAACCACTTAAATAATTTCCTTGTTCTATTTTATTAAATACGTCAGAGTTTATTTGATCTCAACATTTCTTTTACTAAATATATTTATTGCTTTGTGTTGCTAACATTATATTAAATCTATTGTAGGATAATATTTCTGTTAATATTTTATTTACCTTATTACACTGCAAAAAGACACACAATAAAGACGTTTGATGATACCCGCAGGAAACAATCATAATTTTGTGTGAGCAAGTAGTGGGCTGTAACGTAAACTCATACAAGTTATTGTGACGTCTTTACATAAAAGGAACACAACAAAATACTGACGTTTCGGCCTGTATGTGGCCTTCCTCAGAGAACGAAAAACGCATAACTGCAACGGAATAAATTATAACATTAAAAAAAATATATTATATTATGAATATATATTTTATATATATTAAAATAGCCTGGACTACAAAGGACAAGAGGCCGGGTTCGATCCTGACCGACAGCTTCCAGGTTCATCCGGCCTTAAGAGGGGACCGGATTTTTTTCTGGGAAAGTAAAGCGGCACGGGCGTAATACCGACCACATTACCCCAGAAATCATGTGCCGAAGGTCTGTAACAATTATGGTCACTAACAAAATATTCCCTACACGCCACTTTGCGTGACGGTTCTCTTTACATTTATTTGTTATGTGATGGAAGATATATAATCGCTAGAGAGTGACAACGAATTACAATAAATTTTAGACAGTGTAGTGAAGGTAAGCAAAAATAAAGGATTCAGCCTTAATAGCAAAAGACAGATGTAATGGTAGCAAAAGAGAACGAGACATAAGCACGATGCACAATAAAGACAAGTGAAAACATATTGAAACAGGTAAATTAATTTCAAAATTTGGGAACATTGTTAACCTCAGATGGTTGAGGTACAACAGAGGTGAGATACATAATGGCTCAGGCAAAAACAGCTATCCAAAACGATGAGGAAGATACTTTGCAATCCATTTTTGACAGTAATAACAAGAAAAGAGATCTTAAATGTTATGTAGAGCCAGTCTTAACATATGGATGTGAATCTTGGACAATAGGACAACAGACAAACAAATCACTGGAGTCTGTAGAAATGTGGTTTTACAGAAGAATGATGAGAATAACATGGACAGCTAAGAAGAGTAATGAAAACGTTCTGAGAGAGTTCAAATCAAAAAGAGAGCTAATTTCCAATATTAGGAAGAAACAATCATAATTGTTTAGCCAAATAATGGGAAGAGAACAGCTGGAACATTTTATGACAACTGGGAAAGTTGAGGGGCGTAGACATAGAGGGAAGCAATGAGAAGAGATACCAGACAGCTTATTAGAATGGTTTGGCAGAAGGTCAACAACAGAATTGATAAATAACTGTCCAGATCGAAAGTTGTGGAGTGACATGATCACCTGCACCAACAGGCATGGCACTTGATCATGATGATCGCCATTAAAGGTTTCAGATTTTTTTTTTTACATTTCCCTGAAAGAGTTCAGTGTTTAGTGTTTTCATTAACTTTGGAAATAAACTTTTTTGATGTTTGTTGATTTTCTGGGAAGAGTTTAATGTTTCTTCTTTAATGTTTATCAACATTGACTCTTGAAATAATCCTCACAGCTCCCATCCTTCACACGTGCTTTCATTAAAAAGAGTCTGTGGAACTTTTGTAATTAAAGAAAAATATCAACAATACGAAATGCTAATTGACCGAATAAATTGTCAACATTCGAGTTGAATGCAGCAGAAGGAGGTCATAACACAGGCGGGCCCACCTCCCGTCGAGTGTCAAGAAGCTGAAGGGCGAAAACGCTTCATCAACGGTGGGATCTCACTTCTGATGATCAGATTACCTCCTGCACCAAAGCTCTGTATAAAGAGCTTTCCTGTTACTGTCAATTTATGTTGAGGAAACATACTAGACTTAAAAGTTGTAATCATGTACTTCTTTCACTAAATGAACATTCCGATTGTAACTTCAACTTTATCTACATTAGCGATTGAAATAATTCTTCTTCTTCTGCGATCATGGCTCATTCAGAGTAGCATTCCGGACGTTCTTATGAAGGCTGCTGTCTGTTTAGGTGATTCGGTTGCCCCATATAGTTTCTCTTCCAGGAAGGTGGGTGTGGACCACATTGTCCTTCTCAGGTCTGTGTACTGGGGGCAATCCTGTAGAACATGTTAAATTGGTGTCATGTTGTCCAACGTACAGTGGCATTGGCTGGTAGTACCTAAAGGTAAAGTACGAGACTTGAACCGGCGTCTTAGCACGCGAGTTTACACCCATATGTGCTCGGCCGCCTATCCAGAAATGTTCGGAAATTTCTGTATAGTGTCGTCTCAAGCATCGAAACTCAGATGCGAGGCGACATTCCTCACCTTCCCAGGGTAATACCCTGGTGCCCATTTCTGCCAACGGCTTGGTCGAGCGTGGGAGTTTTTTTTTTTCCAACCATGAGTAAAATTCACACTGCTCCCAGCGGGAATCGAACACGGGTTGTCTGAACGTCAGTAGTCCAGTCAGGTGGTTTTCCCAACTCGGCTACCGAGGCCCCCTGGTAGTACCTATTTTGAGTTTGTTGAACATGTGGTTTCTCATTCTGTTGTGACCAGTGCGTAGACGAAGTTTGATGACTTGATCCCTCCTTGATAGTTGGTGGTATCCGTCCCTCTCGTTATGCTTTGAGTGTTCTCGTTTCCATTTTTCATAGAACTGGCGTTTGATGATGGATTTACTTAGTCGTAGCTGACCAGTTGGTTCTCTTGTGCTAATCTCCCTCCCTCTTTAGCTAATTTGTATGCGCGTTCGTTTCCGTGTATATTACAGTGTGATGGTATCCACTGGATGACCACTCTCTGGAAGTTATTGCATCGTTGGTCTAGGGTTGTTCTCACGTCATCTAGCTCACTGTTCCTGTGGGTTTTTATAGCTGTTAGGACTGATGTTAGTGCATCAGTCAGTATTATCAATATCTTGTGCATGTTATTTTTGTGTTGGATAGCCAGTTTTGCAGCATCTTTGAGGGCTTCAGTTTCTGCTTTATAGTTGTTTGAGAATTTCTCAGTAGCTATTGACTTGGTGATCTTATTCTTCTTTTTCAGCCTCAGGAACACACCTCCTCCTCCATTTCTGGTGGAATTTGTAGCGGGGCCATCTGTGTATATGTGTGACCAGGAGTCCTGTGGATAGTTGCTGCTTGTGTGTTTTTTCTGCCATGTGTTTTCTTTATTTGTCTGTTTGTGTGCCTTTTATCATGATTCCTATCATGTCTTCCTTAAATTCTGGTATTTTGGTGTTTCCCGTGAGGAGTCATATCAGATGGGCATAAGTGTTTCGGTAGTGTTTGGGACAGTACTGGGTCACTAGTTGCCAGTTCTTTGGAGATTGCAGCGAAGATGCTTCTCCTTAGTCTTACTTTCCGAAACCAGTTACTCTTTAGTGCATGGGGTGGCTAAGAAGCCTTTTTTATTTCTCCGCTTGTTGCATTACTTTAGTTTTCCGTCTGTTTTCTGGGGGTTGTAAACCTGTTACTGTTTCTAGAGTCACGATAGGTGTAGATTTCATAGCACCAGTGATGACACGGGCAGCCTGGTTTTGTGTTCTGTTAATTTTTCTAAGGTGTGATTTGGAAGCTGTAGCCCAGGCTGTGATTCCATACTCTAGGACCGGTCTTACTCATCCTACGTATAGTCATTTCAAGATATTGCTGTCTGCTCCCTAGTCCGTCCCTGCCAATTTCTTCATAATATCTGTTCGTTTTCTGGCTCTTTTGTTTGCTTTGTCTATCTGATTTATCCATGTCATTCTGCGATTCATGGTGACGTTAAGATATGTTGGGTTTTATAATTCTACCGCCCTTCACACGTGCTTTGTTATAAAACACAAATTCTGAAACTTTTATTTGCAAGAGAAATGACAGACACGTGAATCTCAGCTTTAATATTTTTATATCAAATTATGGTGTGAACACGGAAATTAATCTTATAACTCAAAAGTTTGTTATTTGTTTAATTTGTAATTATGAATTTCACATTCACAATGTTACTTTTATTTGTATGTTCACGTTTATCTACCTACATTAACTAATTAAATAATATCCGACCCTACCCCCAAGGGGCTCGGGTCGTCAGCTTCCACTAAAGCTAAAATCTCCCCAGCTCTTGAGACGAATCAATTAATATCTATCTGCCAGTGCATGATGGGTGTTCTGGCTTTTGTTCGCTTATTTTCGTCTCTCCACAAGAGTTATTGCTCCTGGCATGATTGTCATTTTCGTGGGGCTGCTTCATGTATATCATTCTTACTGTCTCTCAGTTTATTTTTCTTTAACTCCCTTGTATATCATTACTGTCTCTCAGTTTATTTTTATTTAACTCCCTTGTCTATCATTCTGTCTCTCAGTTTATTTTTTTCTAAAAACTCCCTTGTGTATCATCCTGTCTCTCAGTTTATTTTTCTTTAACTTCCTTGTATATCATTCTTACTGTCTCTCAGTTTATTTGCCTTTAACTCCCTTGTATATCATTCTTACTGTCTCTCAGTTTATTTGTCTTTAACTCCCTTGTATATCATTCTTACTATCTCTCAGTTTATTTTTTTAACTCCCTTGTATATCATTCTTCAGATAAAAACGATGCAGGAAAACACAAATGAACTATCATCAATAGCCAGCAAAATTGGGCTTGAGGTCAATCATGAAAAGACTAAAGTCATGAAAAGTTTAATTCCAACAAGTGACAAAATATACATGGAAAACAAACCAGTAGAAGAGATCGATCACTTTATCTATCTTGGAAGTCACATTGATCGAGAAGGGGATACGAGCAAAGAAATTAGAATCAGACTGGCTAAAGCAGCAATGTCTTTCAGAAGCCTTGAAAAGTTGTGGAAATCAAAACTCATTAGCACAAACACAAAACTTAGGCTATTCAAATCAAATGTACTATCAACCCTTACGTATGCGTGTGAAAGCTGGAAAACAACAAGAGATATAGAAACAAAGTTGAACGCATTCGAAAATAAATGTCTAAGGAAAATACTTGGTATAGAATGGAACGAATTCAAAACAAACGAGGAAATTAGAGAAATCGCCAATCAACCACTAATATCTTCAGTAATAAAGAAAAGACGATGGTCATACGTTGGACATGTGATGAGAAGAGATAATAATCGAATAGCAAAGCAAGCCCTCATATGGGAAACAACAGGTAAAAGAAAAAGAGGAAGACCCAGGGAGACACTGAGAAGAACATTGATGAGAGAGGCAAGAGCAGCAGGAATCGGCTCCATCAATGAGATAGAACTGCTTGCACAGAACAGAGACAGATGGCGAGATTTGATAAAATATCTTTAAAAGAAAACTGCTAGAACAAAAATTCATATAGGAGAAGGTGTATCTTGGTCTACGCCCTATGGGCCGGTTACGGCTCGAAAGGTCAATAGATAGATATCATTCTTACTGTCTCTCAGTTTATTTTTCTTTAACTCCTATGTGTGCTTTTCCCTGTCAAACTAATGGTTCCATTATTGTCCACATAAGAGTCAACCACTTTACATTATCCTTCCTGTGAATGTCTATAGTAATTGTTACATTTACACGTGAGTAACGGTTGGTCTAGTGGATTAAACTGGACTTTTGTCAAGTAGAACGTATTGGTTCGAATCCTGATAAATTCAATAGAGGGTTACCTTTTCTTTTTAACGAAGAGGCTGAGGTCAAATCGCTAACGATTAAACTAAGTGATAATGCACAACGTTGGAGAGAGTGGAACGATTCAGATATCTTGGTTCATTGATTAGAAGCGTTGAGAAAAAAAAAAACAATCAAAACGGATCAATAGAAGACTGAGCATTGACATGGTAACATTTCAACAACAGCACATCCTATGGTAAGGATTTGATGTAGTAACACAAAACAAAAGTTGGTTTTTAAGAATCTGTATTTAAGAGCCTGTATTTAAGAATATATATATATAATAGTCTCTATAGCGACATGTGGTTGTGAAACAGACCGATCTGCTAAAAATACAGCAATGACATTAAATACCAAGGATGATACTCATGATGATGATTATGATGAAATAATGATGATGATGAAACGTTTATAAAAAGGAAAAAATGGTATATGAATGTGTATATATATGAATGGTATATGAATGAAATAATACCCAGAATACCAGGAGTGAGATAAGAACAAGCATGTCTGGTCAAGTTTGCAAGAGCTATCTCTTAAATTGACTTGTACATTTTCTTCCTGCTTCTTTCTATCTTCTCTAACCTTGATTGCTCCTGTTCTCACAGTGTATTCCAGCTATTCCCGTCTTGTAACATGGCCACAATAAATGATGTTACACTAAGAGGTGTAGGTGAACCATTACGGCTATCGTTGAGGCCGTTCATAAGGAATGGATGCTTTCTTGAAAGGTCTTTGTCACTGATATTTCACTTGGTTTTCTCATTATTGTCTTTCTCATTATTGTCTTTCTCATCATCATCATCATCATCATCATCATCAAGTACCAAGCCTGCTGGCGTAGGTGATCATATCTCTCCACAACTTTCGATCACGACAGTTATTTATCCTTTCTGTTGTTGACCTTCTGCCAAGCCATTCTCTTAAGCTATCTGGTATCTTTTCTCTTTGCTTCCCTCTATTTCTTCGTCCCTCGATTTTTCCAGTATTTACAATATATTCCAGCTGTTCTCTTCTCATTACATGGCCAAAAAAATGATGATTGTTTTTTCCTAATATTGGAAATTAGCTCTCTTTTCGCTTTGGCCTCCTTCCGAACGTTTTCGTTATTCTTCTCAGCTGCCCATGGTATTCTCAACATTCTTCTGTAAAATAACATTTCTACAGCCTCCATTGATTTTCTTGTCTGTTATCCTATTATCCACGATTCGCATGCATATGTTAAGACTTGCTCTACATAATATTTAAGAACTCTTTTTCTTGTTTCTATTGAGAAAAATGGATTGCATAGTATCTTCCTCATTTTTTTGGAAAGCTGCTTTTCCCTGAGCTATTCTGCATTTCACCCCTGTTGTACATATTCCGTCTGAGGTTTAAACAGTTCCCAAATATTTAAATTCATTTACCTGTTTTAATATTGTTCCACTTGTCTTTATTTTGTACTGAGACGATGTCTTTTTCCTTGTTGTTACCATTACCTCTGTCATTTTGCTACTAGGACTGAGTCCTTTATTTTCGCTTTCTTTCACTATAATGTCTAACATTTCTTTTAACTCATTTTCACTCTTAGCGTTTTCTAGAAATATAAAATACATATTCTTCTTCTGTTATACTATCAAAATGCAGGGCAGGAGAAAAGATTAAAAAGGCTCAGTGGCCTAGTTGGGAAAACCACCCGATTAGGCAATCGACGGTCGGACAACCTGTATTCAATTCCCGCTGGAAGCAGTCTCAGTTGTACTCGTGGTTGGAAACATAAACACCCCGCGGTCAACCAGGTAACTGGTAGAAATTGGTACCAGGTTAGTACTCTGGGAAGGTGAGGAATGCCGCCTCTCATTGTGAGTTTCGATCCTTGAAGTGACACTATGCAGAAGTCTCCGAACACTTCTGGATAGGCTGCGAGCAAATATGGGTGGAAACTCGGGTGCTAAGACACCGACCTCAAGGCTCGTACTTTACCTTGACCTTTTAAAGATATACAACAAGAAAGTTCTCAATCTGAATAGTAGGAAAACAGAAGTAATGGTCACATCGAAGAAACAATCATCGCCATCTGGCAGCATTAAAACAATCAGGACAAATGTGAAACAAGTGCAACGCGTCAAATGCTTGGGCACGTTAATAACACAGCAATTAAAAGCAGAATAGTAAAAAAAAAAAAAGAAAAAAAGTAAAGTACCCCCCACCCCTGTCACGTCAAGTGGCGTATAGGGAATATGGTATTAGTGACCATACATTTTACAGACCTTCAGCACATGATTTTTGAGGTAATGTGATCTGTTTTACGCCCGTGCCGCTTTAATTTCCCATAAAAAAACAACTCTGGTACCCATTTAAAGCTGCGTGAACCCGGAAGCCGTCGGTTGGGATCGAACCCTACCCCTTGTCCATTGTAGTCCAGTAAAATCAGTATAGCTCAGGGTAAAATAGCATTTCAGAAAATGAAAAAACGTCTTATGCATCAAGTGTATATCAACAGAACTGAGAAAGAGAGTTCATCGGTGCTTTATAGAGCCGTTTCTGACCTATGGAAGCGAATCGTGGACAGTAGACAAACAAATGAAAAGACGTCTAGAGGCCACAGCGATGGATTTCTTAGAAGACTGTTGAAAGTACCCTGCACAGCTAAAACAATGAGGACATTCTCAAAGAGGCCAACACAAAAAGGGAACTTCTAAAAACATCATAAAGAAACAATCAACATTTTTCAGGCTTATCATGAGAAGAGGAAAGTTGGAATACTTGGTTACAACTGGTAAAATACAGAGAAAGAGAGATCGCGGACGATAAAGAGAGAAGATACTAGATAGCTTGGTATCATGGCATGGAAAACAGTCAACAACAGAATTGATGATACGCACGGTGAAATGAAGATTGTGAAAGGACATGGTCGCCTACGCCAACCGGCATGGCACATGATGATAATTACGATATAAATATTTAATTTAGCTGAACATCTTTCTTTTTGTGTCTGTAGTCACATAGTGCAACCACTTCCACACAACACTAATTTCAAGAATTTACCAGTTTAACTTTGAACTCACATATCGCGTTGAGATAAAAACACAGTAAATGTGTCATTTTTCTCCACCGTAAAGATGTACCACAAGCTTATTCATTTCCTTCTTTCTCTATGTTTTGCTTCCCGAGTAAATTATTTAATTTCATTATTTACAAAACATTTAAGAATAAATTGGTCGTTTGTTAGAACATACTGCTAATGTATTCCCTAACGACTTCCAATCAATTTGGCGGATAGACGACAGGAGCGGTTAAAACAATGTCTGAAAAGTGTTTCTTGTTGCAGTTTCTTCAAATTAAAAAGTCTGGCTTGCTGCCAGAACTAATGAGTTAAGTGCTCTGTGCACACAGTGAGCTGTGCTTTTCATTCGAATGGTGTTTCTATATTCAGATTGCTTACGATGAATGATGATTTCGTATGACGAAGGACTGTTCAACTGCGTTCACTTGATGTTTGTTACGATGGGGACTGCGCCTGCCTTTCTTTGTTTGGATATTCGATGAGATGTTAATTCGGATGATTCCACTGGCTAGGCCGGCTGAGCAATTGTGGATTTTAATTCGTTTGCAGTGATATGGGGGTCTTCAAATAGCTATAACATTCCCTAAATATGTGAAAGGCATTGGGCTATTTTAACAGCTTGATTGTGGCGCTCAAGTTAGACGAACTGGGTCCAATTACACGATCAATGCATTATCATATGTATACAGTTAATTTACAATGTAAACAGTTATACAGTTGATTTTCAGTTGGTAACAGACTGTTGACTTCCGGTGCATGACTGTGCTGGTATCACGATGCAATTTTCGATGGGAGTCAAATTTAAGTTATAAGTGAATTTCAATGCCCGTAGTAAAAGAAATTCAAGCGTTCTTGTGTTATTTCGAACGGGTTTATTTGTGATTTATTCTTAAAGTTTGTGCAATATAAGTAGAATTGCCATCCATTGTGCTAATACAAGCACGAACAAAAATGCAAAATGAAAGCGGGAAATCTACAACAACAACACAAAGTATGAAAATTAACACAGCAAAATCAGAGGCTACGAGAATAAGAAAATTAAGACACCAATTAAACATTAAGATGAAAGATAAAGAAATAAAACAAGTAGAGGAATTCAAGTATTTGGGAACAATGTTCACAGAAGATGGAAAACTAGACAGAGAAATTGACATGAGAATACAAAAAGCAAATGCTATCACATACCAGCTTTCACCATTGCTAAGACATCCAAACATTTCTGTGCCAGCTAAACAACAAATGATAAATAGCATTTTCATACCAATTTAGTGCTATGAAAGTCAAACATGGACCCTTTCTAAATCACAATTAAGAAAGATCAATACATGTGAGATGCGATGCTTGAGAAAAGTAACAGACAACACAAGAAGAGATAGAATACCAAATGAAACCATAAGAAAAATGGTAAGAACAAAACCCTGACCAGAATATATAGAACAACAACGACATAATTGGTTTGGGCAACTGGCCAGAATGAATCCGCACCAATCACCATCAAGTGCATTCTTCTCGAAAATGCAAGGAAAAAGACCAAGAGGAAGACCCAGAAGAAGGTGGATAGATGCACTGACAGAGACATGTAACAAAAAAGGAAAATCACTAATTCAGACAGTTCGAGCAGCTCAAGAACGACAAACGATATAAACCACGACACCTTTAAGGTATCAGTGAAAAGAGAAAAGAAGAAAAAAGAAAAAGAAGAACAGACAGTGTTAAAACAAGCCAAGTTTGTGAGTGAGAGGAGACGCAGATTTCCACAATAGCAGGTTGGGGAAATAACAATATAGCATGCGTTGACTCCATGACTTTGGCCCGTCTGATAAATAAGTTGTCATCCAACTACCAGGAGAGGTCATTGTCACGAGGTAACCATTATTTTAAATAGGTTATAGAAGTCACGAAAATAATCTGTTATTGTAAAATAGGGGGACAGTTGAGACACAGATCGAATTTTGGAGTTCAGATCTCGGACACAGAGTGAGGAGAGCTGAACGAGTTGCAATTTTTCAATTCGCGACAAAATTGCGACAATTTTATTGACTACTGATTTTTAGGTGAAGAGTTGTAGTTGAGTATTTAAACTTCAACACTATAGGTTTAAAACAGTCAGGATTAAATTAGTCAGGAATGATAATAGTCAAGATGTAGACTAAGTAAGCTTAGTACGGCTCCGGCCGAACTGTCGAATGCAGTTAGAAAGAGTTAGAACAGTCAGAACAGTTAGAATGTTAAGATAGAAAGTAAGGCCAGTTAGTTAGGAAGTTAGAATCAGGAAGTTAGAATCTGGAAGTTCTAGTTCAAGTCAGTTGAGAAGTTATTAGTAGAAGTTGATAGAGAGTTGAAGTATAGCAAATGAGAAAATGAACATTAGTGTCGTGAAGTGTTTTTAAGAGTATTTCAAGTTGTGTTTGACATTCCTCATTAACGTAAGTTGAATAATGTTGTATGCAAAATATGCACTTGGGACTGATCATAGTCATCGGCGGTAGCCTCAGAGAAGCCTCGAATTAATTAACATTAATTTAAGATAAGTGCATCAACCACTAGTCAATCATTGTGCATATAGATCAATAAACTGATTATGATTATATAATGAGAGAAAAAGAGTCTGTCTTGAACTACCTGTTGTGATCAAACAAAATAAATGTGATGTGCTGTCAAGAGAGTACAAAGATATTATAAAAAATAAATAACATTACAGCTCTATAACAGATAAGATAGACAGATAATATAGATATATAAATAAGTTAGATATATAGATAAGTTAGATATATAGATAAGGCAGGCAGGCAGGCAGGCAGGCAGGCAGGCAGGCAGGCAGGCAGGCAGACAGACAGACAGACAGACAGACAGACAGAGAGATAGATAGATAGATAGATAGATAGATAGATAGATAGATAGATAGATAGATAGATAGATAGATAGATAGATAGATAGATAGATAGATAGATAGATAGATAGATAGATAGATAGATAGATAGATAGATAGATAGATAGATAGATAGATAGATAGATAGATAGATAGATAGATAGATAGATAGATAGATAGATAGATAGATAGATAGATAGATAGATAGATAGATAGATAGATAGATAGATACTTTATTCAAGAGTATTTTCAACTCAGATTCAACTAAATTCATTGCAAATTCAAAGGGCTAAAGACTAGACTATCTCCTCGGCTCCAGTGTCTCAATATTACTGTTATTTGCATCGTTTATGAGCTTAGCTAGGATATAGCAAGCCTGAGATCGTTTCCCCTATTTTTTATTTCTAACCGTCCCATTTTCTTACTTCTACCCACACAGTCCCACTCACCCCCTTTTGGTTCCAGACTAACTTCTGTCTATCTCCAGGGCCGATTTCTGTCTAATGTCTTCTAATCGGAGGGCCCTCGGAGGGCTCCGCTCAAATTATGGATGTCTGGCGGCGGGCGGTGTGACAAGGACAGAGCAATCAATTTGATAAGCAAACAAACACGCACGTAATGCACATATACACAGGAAACAAAGAGAGGTAATTGGCGATGGATTCCAGGCAAATGCATATATTTATATAAGTGCGTGTGTGTTTGTTGCTATGTATGTATAAATAATTGTGAGTGGTATGTACTGCATATCATCATCATCAGCATCATCATCATCATCATCATCAGGTGAGATGCCGGTTGATGCATGCGATCGTCTCTCTGCACAACACTAGGTCCTTCATGCATGTAATAATTTCAGTCCGTGATCTTTTATTATTCCATTTGAATAAGCTGTTAATTATTTGTCCTTGTTTTCCTCTGCTCTTCTTTAAATCTGTTCTGCTGCTTGTTATATTATTCGCAAGGCCTTCTATTCGCGTCACATGGCAATAAATGTAGATTGTCTATTTCTTGTTTCTATTGATATTTCTGATTTATCTAGCACTTTTTAAACATCGTTCATTAGTAATTGTTCTATCTATTGACCTTTCGAGCCGTAACCGGCCATAGGGCGTAGACCAAGATACACCTTCTCCTATATGAATTTTTGTTCTAGCAGTTTTCTTTTAAAGATATTTTATCAAATCTCGCCATCTGTCTCTGTTCTGTGCAAGCAGTTCTATCTCATTGAGGGAGCCGATTCCTGCTGCTCTTGCCTCTCTCATCAATGTTCTTCTCAGTGTCTCCCTGGGTCTTCCTCTTTTCTTTTACCTGTTGTTTCCCATATGAGGGCTTGCTTTGCTATTCGATTATTATCTCTTCTCATCACATGTCCAACGTATGACCATCGTCTTTTCTTTATTACTGAAGATATTAGTGGTTGATTGGCGATTTCTCTAATTTCCTCGTTTGTTTTGAATTCGTTCCATTCTATACCAAGTATTTTCCTTAGACATTTATTTTCGAATGCGTTCAACTTTGTTTCTATATCTCTTGTTGTTTTCCAGCTTTCACACGCATACGTAAGGGTTGATAGTACATTTGATTTGAATAGCCTAAGTTTTGTGTTTGTGCTAATGAGTTTTGATTTCCACAACTTTTCAAGGCTTCTGAAAGACATTGCTGCTTTAGCCAGTCTGATTCTAATTTCTTTGCTCGTATCCCCTTCTCGATCAATGTGACTTCCAAGATAGATGAAGTGATCGATCTCTTCTACTGGTTTGTTTTCCATGTATATTTTGTCACTTGTTGGAATTAAACTTTTCATGACTTTAGTCTTTTCATGATTGACCTCAAGCCCAATTTGCTGGCTATTGATGATAGTTCATTTGTGTTTTCCTGCATCGTTTTTATCTGATTGCTGATGAGAACTATGTCATCAGCAAAGTCCAGGTCCTCCAAATGGTCTCCTTGTATCCATTCGATGCCTTTATTACCAGTGCAGCATTTCTTCATTATGAAGTCCATAACAATTCCAAATAACAAGGGCGATAAAATACATCCTTGTTTAACCCCAGTTTCTATTGGGAAACATTCGCTCAGTCCTTCCTCTGTTCGAACTGCACATGTGTAACCATCATACATGTCTTTGATAATATTTATGATTTTTGATGGTAAGCCATATTGCTTCAGAATTTTCCACAAAGAATCTCTATGAATACTATCAAATGCTTTTTTGAAGTCGATGAAGTTAAGTACAAAAGGTTTTTGCTTTTCAATGTGTTCCTCCAATATAAGTCTGAGCGATGTACAGTAGATTGAATACAGTACAGTAGATTGAGTACAGTATTGAATGCACTTGATGGTAATTGTTGCTATCCATGAAATTCGTAGCATTTTTCTGATAGACCACATCTCAGCTGCCTCTAATGTTCTTTGTGTTGTCTTGCTTGTCGTCGATGACTCGCTTCTATTTAGTAGAACAGATTCTATGTAGCACTTTAGGACATGTTTTCTCTTATTTGACAATAATTAGTTACACAAGATGTTTCTAATTCGATGGAATTCTGTTTTTGCTTGTCCTGTTTTGCTTCTAATGTCTGCCATCCGATGTTATTATTGATCCAAGGTATTTGAATTTATGCTCATATTTTAGTATTTCTTCATTTAGTTTTACTCTACGTTTTTGTGAGTTCGTTTTATTTGCTATAATCATAGTCTCTCTCTTATGTATGTCGAGGGTATGGCCTCTTTGTCCACTTTCCATCACCATCATCATCAAGAACCGGGCCTGCTGGCGTAGGTGATCATGTCTCTCCACAATTTTCGATCCCGACAGTTATTTATTATTTCTGTTGTTGACTTTCTGCCAAGCCACTCTTTTAAGCTGCCTGGTATATTTTCTCTTTGCTTCCCTCAATCTCTTCGTCCCTTAATTTTCCCAGTTGTTACAATATATTCTAGCTGTTCTCTTCTCATTACATGGCTAAAGATGATGATTGTTTCATCCCAATATTGGAAATTAATTCTCTTTTTACTTTGGCTTTTTTACATTTTCATCACAATTTTATCAAATAGGTTGCTTAGCTGGCATTGAGGTAAAACACAAATCTCTGATGGCGGACGAGGCGCTGTGTTGAGGAGGACGGCTTCGATCCTACTTTTGGCTGTCATTTGTTCTTTGTTTTTTTTTATGTTGATTATTTGTGGATTTTTCCCGAGTGCTGCAGACAAACCAATCTCCCTGAAATTAGTCGTTGATCTGTCGCCTCGGAAGTTTCCGGTTATAATAATATTCACTTTTATTTGTCTCCATCTAATTGTTTTTGTAGATCTTGTTGATGTTCTGCTATCAATAATACATCATCTCCATACCGGAGGTTGTTTATTTTGCTTGCCCCTACTTTAACACCACGTTTGTTCGCTATTGTTTTTAAAATATTTTCTCTGTGCAAAGGAAAAATATATATATTATGACAATACACATCCCTGTCGCACTACTTGTCTTATTTGTTGAAATTCTCCTTGTTTGTTTTCAATTGTAGTGGTTGTTTCCTGTTTTCAATATATACATATGCTGTATATCATGCTTTTGTGTATATTGTATAAATATTCCGTTATTTATAATTATATCGAGTATATGTAATAGTTGATAGATGAATTCTTGGAAGTGTGCATGCATATATACAAGTTATAGTATAGGTGTATATGTGTGTTTTATATACATATGGTAGTAAATACACGTTAATATATGGCCTTTGACATCTTGACAGACGGTTGATAGCAAGGATTTATGATTGGTCAGTAGTTTAGTAAAGTATTAGTGTCTTATGCTGTAAGCTGCTGAACAACAAATCAATTCAGAGAATTTCTTCCTCTGAATTGATTCGCTGATTATCGCCTCTATAATATATTATATTATATACTATGTAGAGTTTCCCTCTATAATAAAATATTCATTTATTATTATTTGCCTCTATGCTGCTGAACAACTTGTCTCATACTTTAATCTGCCAATATTGGATAGACAGATTCGACCGCAGAATAAACAAGATTTATTCATGGTGCCTAGCCTGGACTTCTTTCTTTAGCATCTTTTGTCTTCTGATTTTTATTTCACTTCCTTTCACTTATTCTAAAGTTGCTGTTCTCATTTTTTAAAATTTTGTTCCCCGTATGCTACTCACATATTCATTGATTGGGTGCCGTCTCAGTAACGAAGGTTGGCTACCATGAAGTGCCATTTTAATGTGTCTCTTGTCTTGATGGTGCACGATATCATAGTTCACCTGTCCGCCTTATGATGTTATAAGTCCACTTTAGTCTCTTTGCCTTTGCCTCGTCTACCTTGTACCATCTCTTCTAAGATGATGTTTTAAAAAGTATTATGTCTCTTCATCATCATCATCATCGTCATGTGCCATACCGGTTGCCGTAGGCGATCATGTCCCTCCACAATCTTCTATCTACAGTGCATCGTATCAGTTCTGTTGTTGACTGTTTTCCATGCCATGACACTAAGCTATCCAGTATTTTCTCTCTTTGTCGTCCGCGATCTCATTTTCCTTTTATTTTGCCAGTTGTAACCAAGTATTCCAACTTTCCTCTTCTCATGATGTGCCCGAAAAATGTTGATTGCTTCTTTCTGATGTTTTGTAAGACCTCCCTTTTTGTGTTGGCCTCTTTGAGAACGTCCGCATTAGTCTTTTTAGCTGTCCAGGTAACTTTCAACATTCTTCTGAGAAATCCCATCTCTGTGGCCTCTAATCGTCTTTTCATTTGTTTGTCAACTGTCCATGATTCGCTTCCATAGGTCAGAATTGGTTCTATATAGCACCGATGAACTCTCTTTCTCATTTTTATTGACATAGATTTTATGTATCTTCACATGTCTAAAAAATATTTCAGTTGTCTCTTTTGAATTGTGTTAAATAGTTCTTTTGCATTTTCTGCTGATTCAGAACTACATTGTTTGTATTCTTTTCCTTCCACCCAAATCTCTTATTTTCCTTACAGATTCATATTTAAAACGCATCAATATGTTTTGCTCTGTTTCTTATTTAATGTCCTTGTCTCTGCACCATACAGTAATGTTGAGTAAATATAGTATTTTGCAATTCGCAAATTTAGTTCTGATGTTATTTGCTTAGATATGAGTATATTTGTCATGCTAACATTGCTTTTTGTCATCCATATTCTGTTCTTTATTTCTATCTTACATTTGTTATATTTGTTAAAATATATCCAAGAAAAGCTATTTTTAAAAATATTTTTAGGTTCTTTCCATTCACCTCAGTATATCCTTGTATATGTTTCTTCGCAGCAAAGAAAACAACATCACCACAGTGCACAAAAAGAGAAGTGGGGCAATATTAAAACAGGTAAATGAATTTAAACATCTGGGAACACTCTTTACTTCAGACGAAAGATGTACAACAGAGGTGAGATGCAGAATGTCTCAGGCAAAAGCAGCTTTCCAAAAAATGAGGAAGATACTGTGCAATCAATTTTTGACAATATGAACAAGAAAATGAGTCTTTAAATGTTATGTAGAACCAGTCATAACATATGGATGTGAACCATGGACAATAGGACAAAAGAGAATAAAATCACTGGAGGCTGTAGAAATGTGGTTTTACAGAAGAATGTTGAGAATACCACGGACAGTTAAGAAGAGTAATGAAAACGTGCTGAAAGTGGCCAAAGCAAAAGGGGAGCTAATTTCCAATATTACGAAGAAACAATCATAATTTTTTGACAATGTAATGAGAAGCCAGGAGCTGGAATATATTGTGTCAACTGGGAAAATTGAGGGATGAAGATGTAGAAGGCAGCAAAAAGAAAAGATACCAGACAGTTTAAAAGAATGGCTTGGCAGAAGGGCAACAACAGAAATGATAAATAACAGTCGAGATAAAAAAAAAAGTCGTGGAGAGACATGATCACCCTACACCAGCTGGCATGGTACTTGATGATGATGATATATTTTATCTTTTCTCTGCCAATAATCATAGTTTTATGTTTATATATACATATATATATGATTATGGTTGTCGTGCATGTTAACGTGTATATATATATATATATATATATATATATATATATATAAGTATGTCTTACATATGTATGAATGTATGTGTGTTTGCATGTCAATATGAATGAATGATGAAGTGACGTATTCAAAACCTGACAAATCTACGGGCCATGAAGACTAGTCAACACGTCTTGGTCGCATCTGAAACCTAACCTCCAGTAAGTGACAACAAGTGTCACAGAAAGCTCTCAATTTTCCTGGCTTTAAAGACCCTACTTTAAGCGAGCTTCTAAATCTCAAAGTCCTTGCCTGTTAATTTTTTCTCTCTTATCAAACATTTTGTAGTACACTCTAATAAACTTTATCGATAACTTTCGTAAATGAGCGACCTATTAAAAAATAGTAAATAATAAATAGTAATAGTAAACTACTTCACTGTTCTTTCCCTTGTGTCCTCAATAGTTCTCCTATCTAATTTACATCTCTAGTCCAGTATATCCTGATATATGCGCTTCAAAGACGGACTGTAACAAACATGAATATTACCGATTATTCATTCAGTTTTATATATATATCATCATCATCATCATCAAGTAACCAAGCTTGCTGGCGTTAGTCGCTCCACAACTTTCGATCTCGACAGTTATTTATAATTTCTGTTGTTGGCCCTCTGCCAAGCCATTCTCTTAAGCTGTCTGGTATCATTTCTCTTTGCTTCCCTCTATCTCTTCGTCCCTCGAATTTTCCAGTTATTACAATATATTCCAGCTGTTCTCTTCTTATTAAATGGCCAAATATTGATCGTTGCCTCTTCCTAATATTGGAAATTAGTTCTCCTTCTGCTTTGTCCTCTTTCAGAACATTTTCATTACTCGTCTTAGCTGTCCATGGTATTCTCAATATTCTTCTGTAAAACCACATTTCTACAGTCTCCAGTGATTTTCTTGTCTGTTGTCCTAAAGTCCATGATTCACATCCATATATTAAGATTGGCTCCACATAAAATTTAAGAACTCCTTTTCTTGTTTCTAATGACAATAATTGATTGCATAGTATCTTCCACATTTCTTACAAAATATATTATTATTATTATTATATATATTTATATAAATATATATCACTCTCATTATATGTAAGTCTCGGTCGCTGAATGTTTAATGCATTCGTTATCTGATCAAAAGTATATGACATGTCTTTTTTTCGAACCGACAATGCTCCGGAGTTCACCTAGCCTCTTACAATGTGCATGTAGTTTTGTTTAACGTGAAATGCAAGCTGGCGGGATACTGACCACATCTGCCAAAAATATGCCATAATCACAACAACATATCATTAATAGTCGTTCACCATACGGCAAGCAAGGTGTGGAGGGAACTTGTTTTATTTCTCATGCACTCTCATTATGTGTAAGACATATTTTGTTTAACATATGGGTCTCTAAAACTACTTGACCCTTCATTCAAATTCCAAGCCGCTATTTTACTCACCAATACGGCTCGACCCTTCATTCAACATCCCAAACCCCTATTTTACTTTCCAATACTGCTTCATCCTTCATTCAACATCTCAAACCCCTATTTTACTTTCCAATACTGCTTCATCCTTCATTCAACATCCCAAACCCCTATTTTACTTTCCAATATTGCTTGCCCCTTCATTCAACATCCCAAACCCCTATTTTACTTTCCAATATTGCTTGCCCCTTCATTCAACATCCCAAACCCCTATTTTACTTTCCAATACTGCTTGATCCTTCATTCAACATTTCAAACCTATATTTTAGTCTCCAATACTGCTAGACCCTTCATTCAACATTTCAAACCCCTATTTTACTCTCCAATACTGCTAGACCCTTCATTCAACATTCCAAGCCTATATTTTAGTCTCCAATACTGCTAGACCCTTCATTCAACATTCCAAGCCTCTATTTTAGTCTCCAATACTGCTAGACCCTTCATTCAACATTCCAAGCCCCTATTTTAGTCTCCAATACTGCTTGACCCTTCATTCAACATCTTAAGCCCCTATTTTACTCTCCAATACTGCTAGACCCTTCATTCAACATTCCAAGCCCATTTTTTAGTCTCCAGTACTACTAGAACCCTTATGCCTCATCACAAGGCCCCTAATTTAGACTCTAATACTCCGGGGTCTTTCACTCAACACTCCAAAACCCAGATCTTAGTCTGTCTTAACCTTCGTTTCTACATTCCCTTACAAACAAAAACCTGACGTCCTTTCAGAGTGCTTTATTAAAACTATTTCAAATTAACTTTTTATTTATATTTGCGTGACTCTATTTTTATTAAAATTATGTTTATGATCGTTCTTACCTGCAAAAAATATTGAAAAACTATTGAAGGAAATTTTCATATAAAATTAATGGGAATTCAATTTATTTCAAAACTGCCACACTAAAATTTGTTAGCAAAACATATCCAGACAAATAAGGCAGGTTATAAATGTACGCACACTTTTATCGGTCGAAGCAATTTTAGTTTTATTTTTATGGGAGTTTTTTTATTATTTTTTTTCCGCTTTAACAAATTGTTGTGACCAACAATTTTCTGCTGTCAGAAAACGACAAGACATAGAATATTGCTGCAGCTTGTTCATTTTCTGGTTTCTATTTTCAAATTGTTTCTTTAAAGCATTGAATTCTAAACAAAAATAATAAAATAAAGACAACTGACACGATTTTATTTTTCACATATATTTGTGTGTGTGTATATATATATATATATATATATATATATATATATATATATATATATATACACACACACATATATATACACATATATATATATATATATTATACACACAAACACACATATATATATACATATATATACATACATATATACACACACATATACTCTACACACGCATATATACATATATATATATATATTATACACACAAACACACACACATATATATATACATATATATATATCGCTGCCATATAATGAGAAGAGAACAGCTAGAATATATTGTTGCAACTTGAAAAAAATTGAGGAATGAAGAGATAGAGGGAAGCAGCGAGAAATGATACCAAACAGCTTAAGAGAATGGGTAGGCAGAAGGTCAACAACAGAAATGATAAATATCTGTCGAGATCGAAAGTTAGTTAGAAACAGGATCACCTACGGCAGGAGGCATGGCACTTGATGATGATATAATGTGCGTGAGTGTGTATATATATATATATATATAAGCACACACATATCCTCATCAGGTCGCATGTCATTTGTAGAACGTTGCATTCACAACAGACAGTCTGAAGTAATCTCTGTCTCTAGCCAGATTTCCCACTTTTTTCTGTTGTCATGTTCAAATGTCTCCTTAATGTCTTGAAACCACCTTCTTCGTGGTCTGTCCCTGATGCGTCGGCCAGAAACCATCCCTTTTATTATTGTCGTTCCAACCCGCTGTGTCTTTTGACGCGGCCATAGTGTTTTAGTTTCCTCTGTAGAATGGTGTTCATCAGCCCGTTATTTTTAATGTTGTAATCTTTCAATGTCTTCTTTGTGCTTTTTCATTATTCAAGGTATGTTATGGATTTTTCTGTAGCATTTTGTTTTCAATAAATTGATTTTCGTTTTTGCTGTTTGCTAGATTGTCCATGATTCACAACCGTGTGTTGCTATGGGGAAGATACATGACCTAAGAAGTATTATTTTTACTGTCTTAATGTTATTGTGTACAAGTTCTTCGTGGTGTTTTATTATATATATATACATATATATATATATATATATATATATATATATATTTATATATAATTACTTTCCTGTTTAATTACAACGACACCACATGTAACTCGGACACAAATTCTACATCAGTTGAGGCAACTCTCAACCAATCTTTGCTGTTCTCCTGGATTTATGTAAATGACTTAATAGTTCCGGACAGTTTCACGGCAATACTAAATGGTTCTGCCTCATGTAGCAATGATTCAAGGTTTGCAGTTAGTCAGCATGAGATTGATGTCTTTTGCTCTGGGGCTGGTCTGATCAACAAGTTATGATTGCAGGGGCGATAGTTGCAAATATCTGCTCCATCCATATAGGCGGAGGTTGGAATGTGGCTCTCAAACAGAACACAAACCAGGCCGACACGTTTAATTCTTGTTATACAGGTGACGAATGTGGACCAGAGGCTGCAGTAAATGGCAAAAGAAGGACCAATCTCTATGACAATGGCTGCACACACACAAAACTCAGAAGTGAAAACAGGTCCTGTTTACTGGTATCTGAACTTTGCCACGCCCAGAAGATTCACACCATTCGATTCTATCATAAAGCTAGCACTATGATTCGGGTAAAGAATGCCACTCAAAAGGCTTTCTCTGACAGTGGCGGTGTAGTGTTCCAGTCTAATGTTATATCATACTCAAATGTTACTATGAACACTATTGTAGTCACCACACAAACGCCAATGGCACACATTAAGACTGAGTTCTCACCGACCATTTCGCAGGCCGGCAGTGAACTGACGGTGTGTGAGGTGCAAACATTTGCAGACACCTATTGTCTGGACGGGTATTCTTGGTCGTTTTGTGCAGTGTGTAGTGGGTGTAGCAAAAGCTGCGACTTCATCATTGGTACGTGTCACGGCAAATGCTCACTTGGGGTCTATGGACACGATTGATCCAGGTCTTGCCTCAGTGTCTGTCCTATATGTGGGAAAAATCTGGAAAATGCCTACAATGTAAACATCCTGGCTATACTTGTAATGACACTTGTCCCGATGGCAATTTTGGGCTACAGTGCGAACAGATGTGTTCTGATGGCTGTGACATCATATGTGACCCGGAAAGAGCAGACTGCACGTGCAAAGAAACGTACTACGGGTCAGACAGCACTCTCAAATGTCCAGACAACTGTTTCAACGACACATGTGAACAGTCAGCCGGGAACAGTGCATGCAAGGGAAAGTTCTACGTGTCAGACTACATTCTCAAATCTCCGGACAACTGTTTGAACGAAACCTGCGGACAGTTAATCGAAGCCTGCGTCTCGTATGTCAATGATTCACACGTTAAGAAGAGTCTGCAGACTAACCCAAGCATATGGATACCTCAATGTGATTATGTGCTGGACTTGACTCATTTCTTGGTGTTTTTCCGTGAAGACATGACTCATATCTTAATGTTTTTCTGTGCTAGTCATGGCTCATATCTTGGGGTGTTTCTGTGCTAGCCATGACTAAAATCTTAGCTCATGTGTGTGTGTGTGTGTGTGTGTGTGTGTGTGTGTGTGTGTGTGTGTGTGTGTGTGTGTGTGTGTGTGTGTGTGTGTGTGTGTGTGTGTGTGTGTGTGTGTGTGTGTGTGTGTGTGTGTGTGTGTGTGTGTGTGTGTGTGTGTGTGTGTGTGTGTGTGTGTGTGTGTGTGTGTGTGTGTGTGTGTGTGTGTGTGTGTGTGTGTGTGTGTGTGTGTGTGTGTGTGTGTGTGTGTGTGTGTGTGTGTGTGTGTGGTGTGTGTGTGTGTGTGTGTGTGTGTGTTGTGTGTGTGTGTGTGTGTGTGTGTGTGTGTGTGTGTGTGTGTGTGTGTGTGTGTGTGTGTGTGTGTGTGTGTGTGTGTGTGTGTGTGTGTGTGTGTGTGTGTGTGTGTGTGTGTGTGTGTGTGTGTGTGTGTGTGTGTGTGTGTGTGTGTGTGTGTGTGTGTGTGTGTGTGTGTGTGTGTGTGTGTGTGTGTGTGTGTGTGTGTGTGTGTGTGTGTGTGTGTGTGTGTGTGTGTGTGTGTGTGTGTGTGTGTGTGTGTGTGTGTGTGTGTGTGTGTGTGTGGTGTGTGTGTGTGTGGTGTGTGTGTGTGTGTGTGTGTGTGTGTGTGTGTGTGTGTGTGTGTGTGTGTGTGTGGTGTGTGTGTGTGTGTGTGTGTGTGTGTGTGTGTGTGTGTGTGTGTGTGTGTGTGTGTGTGTGTGTGTGGTGTGTGTGTGTGTGTGTGTGTGTGGTGTGTGTGTGTGTGTGTGTGTGTGTGTGTGTGTGTGTGTGTGGTGTGTGTGTGTGTGTGTGTGTGTGTGTGTGTGTGGTGTGTGTGTGTGTGTGTGTGTGTGTGTGTGTGTGTGTGTGTGTGTGTGTGTGTGTGTGTGGTGTGTGTGTGTGTGTGTGTGTGTGTGTGTGTGTGTGTGTGTGTGTGTGTGTGTGTGTGTGTGTGTGGTGTGTGTGTGTGTGTGTGTGTGTGTGTGTGTGTGTGTGTGTGTGTGTGTGTGTGTGTGTGTGTGTGTGTGTGTGTGTGTGTGTGGTGTGTGTGTGTGTGTGGTGTGTGTGTGTGTGTGTGTGTGTGTGTGTGTGTGTGTGTGTGTGTGTGTGTGTGTGTGTGTGTGTGTGTGTGTGTGTGTGTGTGTGTGTGTTGTGTGTGTGTGTGTGTGTGTGTGTGTGTGTGTGTGTGTGTGTGTGTGTGTGTGTGTGTGTGTGGTGTGTGTGTGTGTGTGTGTGTGTGTGTGTGTGTGTGTGTGTGTGTGTGTGTGTGTGTGTGTGTGTGTGTGTGTGTGTGTGTGTGTGTGTGTGTGTGTGTGTGTGTGTGTGTGTGTGTGTGTGTGTGTGTGTGTGTGTGTGTGTGTGTGTGTGGTGTGTGTGTGTGTGTGTGTGTGTGTGTGTGTGTGGTGTGTGTGTGTGTGTGTGTGTGTGTGTGTGTGTGTGTGTGTGTGTGTGTTGTGTGTGTGTGTGTGGTGTGTGTGTGTGTGTGTGTGTGGTGTGTGTGTGTGTGTGTGTGTGTGTGTGTGTGTGTGTGTGTGTGTGTGTGTGTGTGTGTGTGTGTGTGTGTGTGTGTGTGTGTGTGTGTGTGTGTGTGCTAGCCATGGCTCATATCCAGATGTGTGTCATGTTAGTCATATCTCATATCTTGGTGTGTCCGTGTTAATCATGTCTCTTATCTTTATGTGCGTCTGAGTTTAGTAATATATTATAACTTAGTGTGTATCTCTGTTAGTCATGTGTCATATCTTTGTGTGTGCATGTCTGGGTTAGGGATATCTCATATCTTTGTTTGCATGTTTATGTTAGTCATATCTCATATCTTTGTGCGTACATGTCTGTGTCTGTTACATCTCATATTCTTGTGTGTGCATGGCTATGTTAGTCACATCTCATATCCTTGTGTGTGCTTGGCTATGTAAGTTACATCTCATATCTTTGTGTGTATGTCTATGTTAGGCATGTGTCATATCTTTGTGTGCGCATGTCTAAGTCAGTCATATCTCATATCTTTATATGCATGTCTATGTTAGTCATGTGTCGTATATCTTGATGTGTGTCGGTGTTAGTCATGTCTCGTATTGCTGTGTGCATGGCTGTGTTATTCACATCTCATATCTTTGTGTGTGCATGTCTGTGTTAGTCACCTCTAGTGACTCGGGCAGATGGTGCTCGTAAACCTGGGAGGGTAGACCATCTAAGGGCAGAATCCCCCTACAGAAAAGACAATCTGCTGCCTTGCAGGAAGATTGGGGACAATCAAAGGCTAAGGAAAGCAAACCTGAAAAAATG
The DNA here is from genome assembly GCA_032433765.1 of Megaustenia siamemsis. Classification (NCBI taxonomy): domain Eukaryota; kingdom Metazoa; phylum Mollusca; class Gastropoda; order Stylommatophora; family Ariophantidae; genus Megaustenia; species Megaustenia siamemsis. The sequence goes on from JAVIAB010000088.1 coordinate 17,860,557, forward strand.
CTGGCTGAAATCGGATGCACTGGGCCACTGGCGCAGAACACAGTGCAACGTATTAACGGGTGTTCAGTCAGAGTGGATCTGGCGGACTCTAAATGTGACGTTCCGTCTGTGGGGGCGATCAACACACTTAACCTGACAGCTGACTTCATGTGGGAGTCTGGAATCCTACTCTGACTGATTCCTGATCGCAGAGAGAGAGATATATATATATATAATTAGACGCAACGTAGAACTCGTATAACCATATGGATGTGTGTGCTTGTATCTAATTGTGTATTGTAATATAAAAACAAGAAAGAAACTACCGGAAAGATGCTGGCTTGTTGATTTCTGGATGACGTTTACGGCTGTCGAGAACAACGGTTCTCAAATTATACAGCTCTCCTGCCCCCTTACTGATGTCATTGTAAAACTTGAGTCCTGATGTATTGTGTTTTAATCTGACTAACAATGGAACACATAAATCAGTTCAATTACTTCCCAACATTTCCATTAAGATGTCTGCTTTTAATAGACACCAGGGCAATGAGTGGCAATCTGCGGCCCGCGAAACAATCTTGAGTGGTTTGCGGCATTGATTGTGAATTAATATAAATTTGAGGTTAAACAAAAGTCTTATCTAAAAGTACCTTACGTGTGCACGTATTTCTAATATTAGTAAATAGTAAAGGTTTCCCCCACGCCTTACTAGCCTTTTGGGAATAAGGAGTTAGAGACCACAAATCGGTAAGTAAATAGTTATCATACTGTGTTTCCTTGTTGGCGTAGGCGGTCATGTCCTTCCAAAATGTTTTATCTACATTTCATCGTAGAAATTCTGTTGTCGACTGTTTTCCGTGACTTGACATCTAGGTATCTAGTATCTTCTCCTTTTGTCGCCCGCGATCTCTTTCCCAGTATTTTTTTCCAGGGGGTAACGAAGTACTCTTGGAGCCGCGATAGCTCAGCGGTTAGTGAACTGGACTACAAAGGAAAAGAAGTTGGGTTCGATCCCAACAGACGGCTTCCGGGTGCACCCAGCCTTAAATGGGTACCAGATTTTTTCTGGGAAAGTAAAGCGACACGGGCGTTTTACCGACCACATTACCACAAAAATCATGTGCTGAAGGTCTGTAAAATGTATGGTCACTAACACCATATTCCCTATACACCACTTGGTGTGTCGGGGGCTCTTTACTGTTTACTTTTTTTTTTTACTAATATTATGAGCATCGTGGAACTGTGTGTGAGCTGCATAAAGTCATCATCATCATGTGCCGTACCGGTTGGCGTAGGTGATCATGTCCCTCCACAATCTTCTATCTACAGTGCATCGTATCAGTTCTGTTGTTGACTGTTTTCCATGCCATGACACCAAGCTATCCAGTATTTTCTCTCTTTGTCGTCTGCGATATCTCTTTCCTTTTATTTTGCCAGTTGTAACCAAGTATTCCAACTTTCCTCTTCTCATGATGTGCTCGAAAAATGTTGATTGCTTCTTTCTGATGTTTTTTAAGAGCTCCCTTTTTGTGTTGGCCTCTTTGAGAACATCCTCATTAGTCTTTTTAGCTGTCCAGGGAACTTTCAACATTCTTCTGAGAAATCCCATCTCTGTGGCCTCTAATCGTCTTTTCATTTCTGTGTCCACTGTCCATGATTCGCTTCCATAGGTCAAAATATAGCACCAATGAACTCATTTTCTCATTGTTATTGCAGTGTGTAGTGGGTGTAGTAAAGGCTGCAATGTCATCATCGGTACTTGTCACGGCTACTGTTCACATGGGATCTATGGACACGACTGTTCCGGGTCTTGCCTCAGTGTCTGTCCTTTATTTGAGGAAAAATCTGGAAAATGCCTACAATGTAAACATCTTGGCTATACCTGTAATGACACTTGTCCCGATGGTAATTTTGGGCTACAGTGCGAACAGATGTGTTCTGATGGCTGTGACATCATATGTACTCTCAAATGTCCGGACAACTGTTTCAACGACACCTGTCAACAGTCGATCGGGAATCTGTACATGCAAGAGAACGTTCTATGGGTCACACTGCACTCTCAAATCTCCGGACAACTGTTTAACGAAACGTGTGATTCCCACGTTCAGAAGAGTCTGCCGACTACAACAAGCCCAAGCATATGGACACTTTAATGTGTTTCTGTGCTAGACATGGTTCATTTTTTGGTGTTTTTTAGTGAAGCCATGGCTCATATCTTGCTGTGTTTCTGTCCTAGCCATGGCTCATATCTTAGCTTGTGTGTGCTGGCCATGGCTCATATCTTGGTGTGTGTCATCTTAGTTATATCTCATATCTCGGTGTGTCCGTGTTAATCATGTTTCATTTCTTTATGTGTGTCTGTGTTTAGTCATATCTCATATCTTAGTGTGTACCATTGTTAGTCATATATCATATCTTTGTGTGTGCATGTCTGGGTTAGTGATATCTCATATCGTTGTGTGCATGTTTATGTTAGTCATATCTCATATCTTTGTGTGTGCATATCTATGTTAGTCATATCTCTTATCTTTGTGTGCATGTCTATGTTAGGCATGTGTCCTATATCTTGATGTGTGTCAGTGTTAGTCATGTCTCGTATCGCTGTGTGCATGTCTGTATTAGTCACATCTCATATCTTTGTGTGTGCATGTCTGTGTTAGTCACATCTCACATCTTTGTGTGTGTATGTCTGTGTTAGTCACATCTCACATCTTTGTGTGTCCGTGTCTGTGTTAGTCACATCTCACATCTTTGAGTGTGCATGTCTGTGTTAGTCACCTCTAGTGACTCGGGCAGATGGTGCTCGTAAACCTGGGAGGGCCTACCATCTAAGGGCAGAATCCCCCTACAGAAAAGACAATCTGCTGCCTTGCAGGAAGATTGGGGACAATCAAAGGCGAGGGAAAGCAAACCCGAATAAAATGCTGGCTGAAATCGGATGCACTGGGCCACTGGCACAGAACACAGTGCAACGTATTAACGGGTGTTCAGTCAGAGTGGATCTGAAAGACTCTGATTGTGATGTTCTGTCTGTGGGGGCGATCAACACACTTAGCCCGACAGCTGACTTCACATGAGAGTCTGGAATCCTTACTCTGATTGAGTCCTGAACGCAGAGAGAGAGAGAGAGAGAGAGAGAGAGAGAGAGAGAGAGAGAGATTTAAATAGATTTGCATAAAGTCAACAGAACTGAAAAGTCGGCAATTCTGAGAACTCCTCCAGTCTTTGATTCCACTACGGCTATCTTCTTTACTAATATCTAGTACAATGGTTATGTCAAGGGGAAAACGTTCAAGCGATGTTATGAAGCGGAAACCAACTGAGAGTATTACACAACAGTCCCTTTTTTTAATCCTCAGGGGGAAAGGGCAAAGTCGATGACCTAAATATTGGAGATGAAGTTGATGGGGAATACATGGATTGATCTTGAAAGAATGGCAGGATAAAAAGCGTATTGGAAAGTTTTTGATTTGTTTTTGCCTGTAAAATGTATGGTCACTAACACCTTATTCCCTTTACGCCACTTGGCGTGACAGGGGTACTTTACTTTTTTGCGACCTCTGTGGATTTGATAGCAATCGTATCTAGTTGATATGGTTGAGAGTATCTAGTTGACATGATTGAGCGTATCTAGTTGACATGGTTCAGGGTATCTAGTTGAAATGGTTGAGGGTATCTAGATGAAATGGTTGAGCGTATCTAGTTGATATAGTTGAGTGTATCTAGTTGACAAGGTTGAGCGTATCTAGTTGACATGGTTGAGGGTATTTAGTTGAAATGGTTGAGGGTATCTAGTTGACATGGTTCAGGGTATCTAGTTGAAATGGTTGAGCGCATATAGATTGACATGGTTGAGCGTATCTAGTTGACATGGTTGAGTGTATCTAGCTGACATGGTTGAGTGTATCTAGTTGACATGGTTGAGTGTATCTAGTTGACATGGTTGAGTGTATCTAGTTGACATGGTTGAGGGTATCTAGTTGAGATGGTTGAGCGTATCTAGTTGACATGGTTGAGTGTATCTAGTTGACATGGTTGAGTGTATCTACTTGACATGGTTGAGTGTATCTAGTTGACATGGTTGAGTGTATCTAGTTGACATGGTTGAGGGTATCTAGTTGACATGGTTGAGCGCATCTAGTTGACATGGTTGAGTGTATCTAGTTGACATGTTTGAGTGTATCTAGTTGACATGGTTGAGTGTATCTAGTTGACATGTTTGAGTGTATCTAGTTGACATGGTTGAGTGTATCTAGTTGACATGTTTGAGTGTATCTAGTTGACATGGTTGAGTGTATCTAGTTGACATGGTTGAGCGTATCTAGTTGACATGGTTGAGGATATCTATTGGACATAGTTGATGGTATGTAGTATCTTTTGGACATGGTTGAGTGTGTCTAATTGACATGGTTGAGGGTATCTATTGAATATGAGTGAGCGTAACTAGTTGACATGGGTGAGCACATCTAATTGAAATGGTTGAGCGTATATATTGGACATGGTTGAGGATATATATTGGACATGGTTGAGGGTATATATTGGACATGGTTGAGGATATATATTGGACATGGTTGAGGGTATATATTGGACACGGTTAAGGGTATATATTGGACATGGTTGAGGGTATATATTGGACATGGTTGAGGGTATCTATTGGACATGGTTGAGGGTATCTATTGGACATGGTTGAGGGTATATATTGGACATGGTTGAGGGTATATATTAGACATGGTTGAGGGTATCTATTGGACATGGTTGAGGGTATATATTGGACATGGTTGAGGGTATATATTGGACATGGTTGAGGGTATCTATTGGACATGGTTGAAGGTATATATTGGACATGGTTGAGTGTATCTTGTTGACATAGTTGAGGGTATCTATTGGACATGGTTGAGTGTATCTAGTTGATATGGTTGAGGGTATCTAGTTGACATGGTTGAGCGTATCCTGTTGACATGATTAAGGGTATCTAGTTGACATGGTTGAGTGTATCTAGTTGACATGGTTGAGGGTATCTAGTTGACATGGTTGAGTGTATCTAGTTGACATGGTTGAGGGTATCTAGTTGACATGGTTGAGTGTATCTAGTTGACATGGTTGAGGGTATCTAGTTGACATGGTTGAGCGTATCCTGTTGAAATGATTGAGGGTATCTATTTCACTAGGTTAAGCGTATCTAGTTGACATGATTGAGGGTATCTAGTTGGCATGATTGAGGGTATCTAGTTGACATGATTGAGGGTATCTAGTTGACACGGTTGAGCGTATATAGTTGACATGTTTGAGGGTATCTAGTTGACATGATTGAGGGTATCTAGTTGACATGATTGAGGATAAGCAGTTGACATGATTGAGTGTATCTAGTTGACATGATTGAGAGTATCTAGTTGACATGATTGAGGGTATCTAGTTGACATGATTGAGGGTATCTAGTTGACATGATTGAGGGTATCTAGTTGACAAGGTTGAGCGTATCTATTTGACATAGTTAAGGGTATCTATGATCTGAATTACTTGTCGAAAAATTTAATCACATCCCTCTTATCCATTATGTAAGTTACCACTTTATGATTTATTTAACCCTTTTCCCTTTCTGTCTTTCCCTCTCTACCACTTCTCTCTCTCTCTAGTTCTCAAACACTCACCCTCTCTCTCTCTCTCTCTCTCTCTCTCTCTCTCTCTCTTTTTCTCTCAATTCGCATTCTAACATGATTTCAACTTTTCGCCAAAAAGTATATACTCGACATTGTCTGTGCGTACAAATAATGTAATTTGTATAAGAGCTTTATTAGATGGCCATAACCTAACTCTCGCCATCCTCATTTTTTTTTGGATCGAGGACATTATGGATGAAACATTGTTCATGATATAGTAGTGAACTCTGTTATCTTTGCTTTTAGTGCGGCAATAGATGATATGTTATTGGAGCCGTGGGAGATCTAAATCATGATATTTGGTTTAGCAAATCAGTTTAGTTTGGCACAAGCACCCACTCACAAGCACTCACTCACAAGCACCCACTCACAAGCACCCATTCACAAGCACCCACTCACAAGCACCCATTCACAAGCACCCACTCACAAGCACCCACTCACAAGCACCCACTGACAGGCACCCAGTCACAAGTACCCACTCACAAGCACCCACTCACAAGCACCCATTCACAAGCACCCACTGACAGGCACCCAGTCACAAGTACCCACTCACAAGCACCCACTCACAAGCACCCACTCATAATCACCCACTCACAAGCACCCACACACAATCACCCACTCACAAGCACCCACTGACAGGCACCCAGTCACAAGCACCCAGTCACGAGTACCCACTCACAAGCACCCACTCACAAGCTCCCACTCACAAGCTCCCACTCACAAGCACCCACTCACAATCATCCACTCACAATCATCCACTCACAAGCACCCACTCACAAGCACCCACTCACAAGCACCCACTCACAAGCACCCACTCACAAGCACCCTCTCACAAGCACCCTCTCACAAGCACCCTCTCACAAGCACCCACTCACAAGCACCCACTCACAAGCACCCACTCACAATCACCCACTCACAAGCACCCTCTCACAAGCACCCACTCACAAGCACCCACTCACAAGCACCTACTCACAAGCACCCACTCACAATCACCCACTCACAAGCACCCTCTCACAAGCACCCACTCACAAGCACCCACTCACAATCTCCCACTCACAAGCACCCACTCACAAACTCCCACTCACAAGCACCCACTCACAAGCACCCACTCACAAGCACCCACTCTTCCACCCAGGAAACCTTATCTTTTGTAAGGTACGTAACATAGGGAAACGTGAGAGACAATATCACGTAGCAATTTAAACGATTAGTAAAAGTAAAGTAAAGAGCCCCGTCAAGACAATTGGCTTATAGAATATGGTGTTAATGACCATAATTTTTATAGACCTTCGGCACATGATTTTTGGAGTAATGTGGTCAGTATTACGTCCGTGCTGTTTTACGTTCCCAGAAAATAATCTGGAACCGAATTTAACTCTTGCAGTAGGGAACAGTTTTTATCATTTCAGCGGTAGATATTTCAGAGACAAATTTTTTGGGGTGTTAAATAACAGTCTACATGTTTATATGTAAAAAAAAAACATAAAGAGCCCTGTCACGCCAAGTGGCGTATGGGAAATATAGTGTTAGTAACTATAATTTTTACAGACCTTCGGCGCATGATATTTGGGGTAATGTGGTCGGTATTACGCCCATATCGCTTTTCTTTACCAGAAAAAAATCCTGTACCATTTTAAGGCTGGGTGAACCCAGAAACCTTTGGTCAGGACCGAACCCGACCTCTTGACCTTTGTAGTCCAGTTCACTCACCACTGAACTATCGCGGCTCCCATTTATATGTATCTAACACTTAATATTTTATATTTGAATTTGTAGATAATATAACAAGGAATTATATTTCACCAATACCAAGATGATACAAGACCTGTACACAGAGTATGGTTTGATGACAGTTTAAACTAATCAAATTTAGAGTGACGCATTGTGCGACTAAAAGTACGTGACAGAAATTGGCATGATACATGGTGAGTCGAAACGTACGGAAAGAGTTAAGGCTGGGTGAACCTAGAAGCTGTAGATCAGGATCGAACTTGACCTCTTGTCCTTTATAGTCCAGATTACTAACCACTGAGCTATAGCTGCCCCCAAAACAAGCGCTCAACCATCTAAATATTGCAAAGTTGTTTTGTGACGTTAAACTGTTGACAGGGCTACTATCACAGTTGGCTGTGTTCACATTCTGTGCGATTGCATCTTATTTCTTTTGGCGTGTGCTGGCACTGCTATGATGGGGACTACAGCTACATGTTTGGGAGATGAGTTAGTAATTCGGATGATTCCACTTGCACGGGCGGTTGAGCAATTATGGATTTTAATTCGTTTGCTATGATACCGGTGCCCAAAGAAACAAAGAACAGGGCTACTGGTATATATTCATATATATATATCCCCTATATATTTGCGAAACACGGTCCCTCATTGCTGATCTTAAAAGAAAACTTCAGGTTGGTTTTAGAGTATGGTTTAGAACGATAAATCGCATATGGTATGTAGATAACGTCATCAATGAGAAAGTGCGCAGCAAAGTCGAACGATGCACACCACCAAAAGATTTATAAAGTCAACATTAAATAGTATTGAGCAGTTAAGCTAAAAGAAAGACAAGACAAGCTATAACCTTTCGACAGAAAACCTTCACCAACTATATATGACCCTTTCTGTCTTGTCAGACGGTTTAGTAGAGGCCATTGTGCATTTTTATGGAGGATTTGTTTTTGTCGAACAGCTTCTCTCGTGGATGATTCTACCAATGTTTGATAAACAGATTTCGTCACAAAATGAGCAAGTCAGGACCATTGATCTACAGGGTTTTCTATCTTTTTTTTTTCATGAGTCTTTTCTCTTCCATGTGCTGCCACAGTGCAGCCTCAAATGATGTTACGTCACTCATCAAGTATAGCAAACAAACTATACACGTTAAACCCAAAAATTCAGCCAGGACCGGACCAGTTCAAGACATTGCCTGCGGGTAAAAGAACAAGAATTAAAGTTGTTCAGACATGGTACAAGATGCCTTGCTAAAACTAGTTTGCAGGTTTCAGTGCAAAAGAAGACAAGGAAGACACAGACAGTGATGGGAAGACAACATCAGAAAATTGACAGGAGTAACCCCCGTCACATCTCAGAAGCCAACTCTTGACGTTAAAGCGGAAGGATAATTGTGAAGCAATAGTGCCCCAACGACCCTGGAGGTTACTAACAAACGAAATAAATGACTATTTGACACTTAACTACTATTGACAATGTTGTAAGTGATGGTCGACCTTATGGTTGTTATTCCGTTTCGTCAACATTACATTAGCACTGATAACATTATCATCATCATCATTAAGTGCCGTCTCCGCATCGAAGGTTGGCTATCATGGAGCGCCATGCAACTCTGTCTCTTGCTTTGATGGTGCAATTGGTCATAGGTTGACTTGTCCATATTTTGATGTTACTCGTCCATGTTAGTCTTGGTCTGCCTCTGCCTCTTTTACCTTGTATTTTCCCTTCCAAATTTACTTTTATTAGGCTGTTGTGTCTTTTATCATGACCAACAATTTCATTTGTCTTGTTCTAATTGTGTTTAGTAGTTCTCTTTTCATTTTTAGCTGTTTTAAAACTTCATCGTTTGTTATCTTTTCTTTCCGTCCATTTCTATCTACTCTTCTATAAATCCACATTTCAAAGGCTTCAATTTTCCATTCTGTTTTCCTGTCCAATGTCCATGTTTCTGAACTATACAGGAATATTGAGAACATGTAACATTTTGCTATTCTTAGTTTTAGCCCTGGTGTTATTTGTTTTGATGTTAGTATGTTTTTCATAAATATCTTATGCAACATATCTATGTCAATAAACATGAGAAAGAGAGTTCATCGGTGCTACATAGAACCAATTCTGACCTATGGAAGCGAATCATGGACAGCAGACAAACAAATGAAAAGACGATTGGAGGCCACAGAGATGGGATTTCTCAGAAGAATGTTGAAAGTTACCTGGACAGATAAAAAGACCAATGAGGAAGTTCTCAAAGAGGCCAACACAAAAAGGGAGCTCTTAAAAAACATCAGAAAGAAGCAATCAACATTTTTCGGGCACATCATGAGAAGAGGAAAGTTGGAATACTTGGTTACAACTGGCAAAATAAAAGGAAAGAGAAATCGCGGACGACAAAGAGAGAAAATACTGGATAGCTTGGTGTCATGGCATGGAAAACAGTCAACAACAGAACAGTTACGATGCACTGTAGATAGAAGATTGTGGAGGGACATGATGATGATGATGTTTTTCATGGCATTTAAATTATTTTCAAATAACATTATACAATGTGTTGTATCGTATTTTACAGTATCCTAGGTTATTTGCCCTTCCTGATAACTAATATTTGATTCAGTCACAACAACTTCTAGTACCTTGTTTGCCATTCGTCTTGAACATCTACTTCTTGGCTAAATCCATAGTCTCTATGCCGACTCACATGTTGAGGTAGAGTATCATTTTTATTACGGAACAGGCAAATAAATGTAGAGCTGCGGGAAAGCTGCTATCAGGGAACCAGTAGTGGGGTGTAACCCACACTCCTACAACTGACACTCCTACAACTTACACTCCTATAACTGACACTCCTACAACTGACACTTCTACAACTGACACTCCTACAACTGACACTCCTACAACTGACACTCCTACAACTGACACTCCTACAACTGACACTCCTACAACTGACACTCCTACAACTGACACTCCTACAACTTACACTCCTACAATTGACACTCCTACAACTGACACTCTTACAACTGACACTCCTACAACTGACACTCCTACAACTGACACTCTTACAATTGACACTCCTACAACTGACACTCATACAACTGACACTTCCTTCAACTGACACTCCTACAACTGACACTCTTACAATTGACACTCCTACAACTGACACTCTTACAATTGACACTCCTACAACTGACACTCCTACAACTGACACTCCTACAACTGACACTCTTACAACTGACACTCTTACAACTGACACTCTTATAACTGACACTCTTACAACTGACACTCCTACAACTGACACTCTTACAACTGACACTCTTACAACTGACACTCTTACAACTGACACTCCTACAACTGACACTCCTACAACTGACACTCATACAACTGACACTCTTACAACTGATACTCCTACAACTGACACTCCTACAACCGACACTCATACAACTGACACTCCTACAACTGACACTCCTACAACTGACACTCCTACAACTGACCCTCATACAACTGACACTCTTACAACTGATACTCCTACAATTGACGTTGCTACAACTGATACTCTTACAACTGACACTCCTACAACTGACACTCTTACAACTGACACTCCTACAACTGACACTCTTACAACTGACACTCTTACAACTGACACTCCTACAACTGACACTCTTACAACTGACACTCCTACAACTGACACTCTTACAACTGACACTCTTACAATTGACACTCCTACAACTGACACTCCTACAACTGACACTCCTACAACTGACACTCTTACAACTGACACTCTTACAATTGACACTCCTACAACTGACACTCTTACAACTGACACTCTTACAATTGACACTCCTACAACTGACACTCTTACAACTGACACTCTTACAATTGACACTCCTACAACTGACACTCTTACAACTGACACTCTTACAATTGACACTCCTACAACTGACACTCTTACAACTGACACTCCAACAACTGACACTCCAACAACTGACACTCCTACAACTGACACTCCTACAACTGACACTCCTACAACTGACACTCCTACAACTGACACTCTTACAACTGACACTCCTACAACTGACACTCCTACAACTGACACTCTTACAATTGACACTCCTACAACTGACACTCTTACAACTGACACTCTTACAATTGACACTCCTACAACTAACACTCCTACAACTGACACTCTTACAACTGACACTCCTACAACTGACACTCCTACAACTGACACTCTTACAACTGACACTCCTACAACTGACACTCCTACAACTGACACTCCTACAACTGACACTCCTACAACTGACACTCCTACAACTGACACTCCTACAACTGACACTCCTACAACTTACACTCCTACAATTGACACTCTTACAACTGACACTCCTACAACTGACACTCCTACAACTGACACTCTTACAATTGACACTCCTACAACTGACACTCCTACAACTGACACTCATACAACTGACACTCCTACAACTGACACTCCTACAACTGACACTCCTACAACTGACACTCCTACAACTGACACTCCTACAACTGACACTCTTACAACTGACACTCTTACAACTGACACTCTTATAACTGACACTCTTACAACTGACACTCCTACAACTGACACTCTTACAACTGACACTCTTATAACTGACACTCTTACAACTGACACTCCTACAACTGACACTCCTACAACTGACACTCCTACAACTGACACTCATACAACTGACACTCTTACAACTGATACTCCTACAACTGACACTCCTACAACTGACACTCCTACAACTGACACTCCTACAACTGACACTCCTACAACTGACACTCCTACAACTGACCCTCATACAACTGACACTCTTACAACTGATACTCCTACAATTGACACTGCTACAACTGACACTCTTACAACTGACACTCCTACAACTGACACTCTTACAACTGACACTCCTACAACTGACACTCTTACAACTGACACTCCTACAACTGACACTCTTACAACTGACACTCTTACAACTGACACTCCTACAACTGACACTCTTACAACTGACACTCCTACAACTGACACTCTTACAACTGACACTCTTACAATTGACACTCCTACAACTGACACTCCTACAACTGACACTCCTACAACTGACACTCCTACAACTGACACTCCTACAACTGACACTCTTACAACTGACACTCTTACAATTGACACTCCTACAACTGACACTCTTACAACTGACACTCTTACAATTGACACTCCTACAAGTGACACTCTTACAACTGACACTTTTACAATTGACACTCCTACAACTGACACTCTTACAACTGACACTCTTACAATTGACACTCCTACAACTGACACTCTTACAACTGACACTCCAACAACTGACACTCCAACAACTGACACTCCAACAACTGACACTCCTACAACTGACACTACTACAACTGACACTCCTACAACTGACACTCCTACAACTGACACTCCAACCAACTGACACTCTTACAACTGACACTCCTACAACTGACACTCCTACAACTGACACTCTTACAATTGACACTCCTACAACTGACACTCTTACAACTGACACTCTTACAATTGACACTCCTACAACTGACACTCCTACAACTGACACTCTTACAACTGACACTCCTACAACTGACACTCCTACAACTGACACTCCTACAACTGACACTCCTACAACTGACACTCCTACAACTGACACTCCTACAACTGACACTCCTACAACTGACACTCCTACAACTGACACTCCTACAACTGACACTCCTACAACTGACACTCCTACAACTGACACTCCTACAACTGACACTCCTACAACTGACACTCCTACAACTGACACTCCTACAACTGACACTCCTACAACTGACACTCCTACAACTGACACTCCTACAACTGACACTCCTACAACTGACACTTCAACAACTGACGCTCCTACAACTGACACTCTTACAACTGACACTCCTACAACTGACACTCCTACAACTGACACTCCTACAACTGACACTCCTACAACTGACACTCCTACAACTGACACTACCTACACTCCTACTGACACTCCTACAACTGACACTCTTACAACTGACACTCCTACAACTGACACTCCTACAACTGACACTCTTACAATTGACACTCCTACAACTGACACTCATACAACTGACACTCCTACAACTGACACTCCTACAACTGACACTCTTACAATTGACACTCCTACAACTGACACTCCTACAACTGACACTCCTACAACTGACACTCTTACAACTGACACTCTTACAACTGACACTCTTATAACTGACACTCTTACAACTGACACTCCTACAACTGACACTCTTACAACTGACACTCTTATAACTGACACTCTTACAACTGACACTCCTACAACTGACACTCCTACAACTGACACACCTACAACTGACACTCATACAACTGACACTCTTACAACTGATACTCCTACAACTGACACTCCTACAACTGACACTCATACAAATGACACTCCTACAACTGACACTCCTACAACTGACACTCCTACAACTGACCGTCATACAACTGACACTCTTACAACTGATACTCCTACAATTGACACTGCTACAACTGACACTCTTACAACTGACACTCCTACAACTGACACTCTTACAACTGACACTCCTACAACTGACACTCTTACAACTGACACTCTTACAACTGACACTCCTACAACTGACACTCTTACAACTGACACTCCTACAACTGACACTCTTACAACTGACACTCTTACAATTGACACTCCTACAACTGACACTCCTACAACTGACACTCCTACAACTGACACTCCTACAACTGACACTCTTACAACTGGCACTCTTACAATTGACACTCCTACAACTGACACTCTTACAACTGACACTCTTACAATTGACACTCCTACAAGTGACACTCTTACAACTGACACTTTTACAATTGACACTCCTACAACTGACACTCTTACAACTGACACTCTTACAATTGACACTCCTACAACTGACACTCTTACAACTGACACTCCAACAACTGACACTCCAACAACTGACACTCCTACAACTGACACTACTACAACTGACACTCCTACAACTGACACTCCTACAACTGACACTCCTACAACTGACACTCTTACAACTGACACTCCTACAACTGACACTCCTACAACTGACACTCTTACAATTGACACTCCTACAACTGACACTCTTACAACTGACACTCTTACAATTGACACTCCTACAACTGACACTCCTACAACTGACACTCTTACAACTGACACTCCTACAACTGACACTCCTACAACTGACACTCCTACAACTGACACTCCTACAACTGACACTCCTACAACTGACACTCCTACAACTGACACTCCTACAACTGACACTCCTACAACTGACACTCCTACAACTGACACTCCTACAACTGACACTCCTACAACTGACACTCCTACAACTGACACTCCTACAACTGACACTCCTACAACTGACACTCCTACAACTGACACTCCTACAACTGACACTCATACAACTGACACTCCTACAACTGACACTCCTACAACTGACACTCCTACAACTGACTGACACTCCTACAACTGACACTTCAACAACTGACACTCCTACAACTGACACTCCTACAACTGACACTCCTACAACTGACACTCCTACAACTGACACTTCAACAACTGACACTCCTACAACTGACACTCCTACAACTGACACTTCAACAACTGACACTCCTACAACTGACACTCCTACAACTGACACTCCTACAACTGACACTCCTACAACTGACACTCCTACAACTGACACTCCTACAACTGACACTCCTACAACTGACACTCCTACAACTGACACTCCTACAACTGACACTCCAACAACTGACACTCCTACAACTGACACTCTTACAACTGACACTCCTACAACTGACACTCCTACAACTGACACTCGTACAACTGACACTCCTACAACTGACACTCTTACAACTGACACTCTTACAACTGACACTCCTACAACTGACACTCCTACAACTGACACTCCTACAACTGACACTCCTACAACTGACACTCCTACAACTGACACTCTTACAACTGACACTCCTACAACTGACACTCCTACAACTGACACTCCTACAACTGACACTCCTACAACTGACACTCCTACAACTGACACTCCTACAACTGACACTCCTACAACTGACACTCCAACAACTGACACTCCTACAACTGACACTCCTACAACTGACACTCCTACAACTGACACTCCTACAACTGACACTCCTACAACTGACACTCCTACAACTGACACTCCTACAACTGACACTCCTACAACTGACACTCCTACAACTGACACTCCTACAACTGACACTCCTACAACTGACACTCCAACAACTGACACTCCAACAACTGACACTCCTACAACTGACACTCCTACAACTGACACTCCTACAACTGACACTCCAACAACTGACACTCCTACAACTGACACTCCTACAACTGACACTCCTACAACTGACACTCCTACAACTGACACTCCTACAACTGACACTCCTACAACTGACACTCCTACAACTGACACTCCTACAACTGACACTCCTACAACTGACACTCCTACAACTGACACTCCTACAACTGACACTCCTACAACTGACACTCCAACAACTGACACTCCTACAACTGACACTCCTACAACTGACACTCTTACAATTGACACTCCTACAACTGACACTCCTACAACTGACACTCCTACAACTGACACTCCTACAACTGACACTCCTACAACTGACACTCCTACAACTGACACTCCTACAACTGACACTCCTACAACTGACACTCCTACAACTGACACTCCTACAACTGACACTCCTACAACTGACACTCCTACAACTGACACTCCTATAACTGACACTCCTACAACTGACACTCCTACAACTGACACTCCAACAACTGACACTTCTACAACTGACACTCCTACAACTGACACTCCTACAACTGACACTCCTACAACTGACACTCCTACAACTGACACTCCTACAACTGACACTCCAACAACTGACACTCCTACAACTGACACTCCTACAACTGACACTCCTACAACTGACACTCCTACAACTGACACTCCTACAACTGACACTCCTACAACTGACACTCCTACAACTGACACTCCTACAACTGACACTTCTACAACTGACACTTCTACAACTGACACTCCTACAACTGACACTCCTACAACTGACACTCCAACAACTGACACTCCTACAACTGACACTCCTACAACTGACACTCCTACAACTGACATTCCTACAACTGACACTCCAACAACTGACACTCCTACAACTGACACTCCTACAACTGACACTCCTACAACTGACACTCTTACAACTGACACTCCTACAACTGACACTCCAACAACTGACACTCCTACAACTGACACTCCTACAACTGACACTCCAACAACTGACACTCCTACAACTGACACTCCTACAACTGACACTCCAACAACTGACACTCCTACAACTGACACTCCAACAACTGACACTCCAACAACTGACACTCCTACAACTGACACTCCTACAACTGACACTCCTACAACTGACACTCCAACAACTGACACTCCTGTTACCAAACCTTGTAAACGTGTAAGCTACCTCCCACTACAGGCTCTCTAACATGTGTATTAGCTCTGGTTCTCATATTCTAGTCGCTAGCTACTTTTATCTCTCTGAGCCTTCTTTCCCGTTTTTTTCTGTTTTTTGTTTTTGTTTGTTAAAACATCAATGTACGCAACTGTAGAAGAGCGTTTTTTGTTTTGTTTTTGTAGAGGAATCCATTTTCTTCAACGATTTAGTAGTTGTCACGTGCTGGCCAGTTAGGGTGCGGTTCATTGGTGGAACAGCTGTGCTTTTATATCTTGAAATAGGACTCCCCTGTCAAGCACTCCTGTCGTTGCAACTTTAAATGCGCCATTCCAACGTCCAAACGTGGGACTGATGGTGGCAATACTAATCAATTCCGTGGTGAGCAATAATGAAGTTTATCGAACAACAGCAATTAACGACATCACTACCATAAAGACGCCACATCAAGACTGGGGCAATAAAGCCAGCACGAATCACACATGCCCTACGGCTAGATATTTTAATAAAGGACAGACTAATCCATGGCATTGCTGACTTTAGGGAGAGAAGCGTCGAGTTCTACTTTTCTTTATGAAGCCTAGTCATGTTCTCTATGCTAAGGTGCATTGCGTCATCTGCTTAGGGTCTTATACCCATTTTTATCAGCTGCCTTGACTTTGCAACCTGTAGTTGTTTTTTTTACATCTTCTTCCTCTTCTTTCCCTCCTCCTTTACCTTCGAGAGTTGAAGGTTTTTTCCAACTGACTTTACAAGTTCAATTTTAAATTCTTCTGTTATTAATGTTTGTCCACACTTGTTTACATTGTGTATATCATATAGTCATGAAGTATGTACTTCTAATAACGGTCTCGGTATCATTCAAGATCTGGACGTTGCAAATTGTGTTATAGTTGGTTCAGAGATATTAACTTGTGTTTGGACATAATTTTAATATCAAGATATGTGATCAATGGTAGATATAAAAGGAATTGAAGTCAAAGGTCACAATACAAACAATTTCCAATATTCGGATGACACAGTTTTAATAGCAGAGACGGAGGATGAACTACAAGAAATGATAGACATAATAGTAAAAGAAAGTAACAAGAAAGGTCTCAGTCTGAATAGTACGAAAAATAGAAGTAATGGTCATATCGGAGAAACAATCATCACCATCATGCAGCATAAAAAATAAATAGCACAAATTTGTAACAAGTGCAACGCGTCAAATATTTGGACACAATAATATCAGATAGAATTACCACAGAAATAAAAAGCAGAATAGCTCAGGCCAAAATAGTATTTCAGAAAATGAAAAACTTCTCATGCAGCAAGTTTGTGTCAATAGAAATGAGAAAGAGAGTTCATCGGTGCTATACAGAGCCATTTCTGATCTATTTAAGCAAATCATGGACCGTAAACAAACAAATGGAAAGACGATTAGAGGCTACAGTGATGGGATTTCTCAGATAAGTGTTTAAAGTTCCCTGGACAGCTAAAAATACTAATGAGGACATTCTCAAAGAGGCCAACACAAAAAGGGAGCTCCTAAAAAACATCAGAAAGAAACAACCAACATTTTTTGGTCACATCATGAGAATAGGAAAGTTGGAATACTTGTTTACAACTGGCAAAATAAAGAAAAAGAGAGATCGCGAACGACAAAGAAAGAAAATACTAGATAGCTTGGTGTTATGGCATGGAAAACAATCAACAACATAATTGATACGATGCACTGTTGATAAAAGATTGTGGAAGCACATGATCGCATATGCCAACTGGTACGGCACATGATGATGCTGATGGTTCAGAGATGCATGATGATGTCATTATGAGGCTCTAGGTGTTTGATGAAGAGAGTACGTACACTAGGTTTGTTGAGGTTTAACGTATCCAGTTGACCATGTTGTGATGGCCTTCAGTCTATGAAATGGTTGGTTGGTTGCGTTCGCCCGATGACTAAAGTATTCTAGAGTATTGTGGTAGACTAGAATATTCCTCTTCATCATCCGCCCTTACAAGGACGTAGTGGACGTGTCTGGGTTGTGTTGTGGCTTGCAGTATAACTGTTATATTTGCGCCTTTCGGCCCAACACATCCGACTTCAGCATGGTATTTTTGAGTACCGGGTTGTCTTTCCTCTTCGATCCCTGCACGCTTGGCCAGACTAGACAGGTTAGTCTGTTACTGGAGGCACCGCGGAGAGGTGGAGCAGGGTCTTGATGGTTTTGGTTCACCGATCCTGGCGCAAGCCATCAGCTGTGGATCGCTGACAACTTCCAGCTCTGGTCTGGTAGGCGTGCCTTCGTCTCCAGTCTGTGAAATGATCTCTTCTGTAGGGGTCTATTTAGACCTAGACTTGAGTTTAAAAGCGCTTGGAGTAATTTTAAAAAAAGACAGAATCAGAAATGACATTATAAGGAAAAGAGAAGGCACTGAGACAATCCTAAGCTACATGCAGAAACAACAAATAAACTGGCGCGCCCATATAGAAAGGATTCGTTAACATTACAAAAAACATATTAGAAAAGAAGGGAGAAGATCAAGAGGCAGACTCAGAGTAAGATGGACATCAAAGACACGCTACAACATCAATTGATAATGAGTAAAGCAAGAGAAACGGCGAGAACCAGAATTTTGTTCTCCTTTGACACCCAAACGGCGATAGCTCAGTGGTTAGTGAACTGGACTACAAAGGACAAGATGTAGGGTTCGATCCCAACCGACGGCTTCCGGGTTCACCCAGCCTTAAATGGTTACTGTATTTTTTCTGAGAAAATAATGCGGCACGGGCGTAATACCGACCACATTACCCCAAAAAATATGTGTTCTGATGGTCTGTAAAATTTATGGTCACTAACACCATATTCCCTATACGCCACTTGGCGTGACTGGGGCATTTTACTTCTTTTTTTTTTTTGACACCCGAACGGGTATACGAGGAAGTGAAGAGAGAAAGAAAGAAAGAACTAAAGAGAGAAAGAAAGAAAGAAGGAAAGAAAGAAAGAAGGAAATAAAGAAAAAAAGAAAGAAAGAAAGAAAGAAAGAAAGAAGGAAAGAAAGAAAGAAAGAAAGAAAGAAAGAAAGAAAGAAAGAAAGAAAGAAAGAAAGAAAGAAAGAAAGAAAGAAAGAGAGTATGAATGCCCTCCGAGATGTGGGAAAGGCACAGGACTTCGACAACCATGAGTCCACATCACTCCTTCGGATAAAAGAGATGGAAGTTAAGATGGACACAGCCAGAAACGAGAAAGTTATTGAGTGTATGAGAATACTTAATAACGGACATAGAACTTGAGTCGTCAGTCACTAAACACTGTGGGGCTTGCTGCGGTGGAGATCTGAGCACCTATGGACATGTTCGGTGTGCAATGATGATTACCCGCAACTAACTCAATAACTCAAGTACTTCCTAAAGACATGTGTATTATTAGTACTACTATTATTCCTAACATAATATTACCAAACTATTAGTCCCTTAAGGATGACTGAAGATAGCCATGGAGAAGGTTAAATAGGTCTGCCAGTCGTGCCCCAACGGCCCCAGGTGTTGTGGACTGACGAAGAAGAAGATTAAGAAAACACTAGGAAGACGAGATTTCGAATGTGAAGGTCATCAACTAGAGAAAGACAAAAACCGACGATAAATTCTTTAAGTCTTAACACAATTATCATGATCTTATCAAGATCATCCAATGTTAACTGGCTGGTAATAAAACAATCGCATCTCAATACATACAACGAAACGTCATATGGCAACGGATATGGTGCTATCAGCGATTGTTCTATAAGTGAGGGACTAGGGAACACACGATCTAATGTAATTGTGGAGATGGATGAACACTAGAGAGAAGAGGTCATTGCAGTGTAATTGCGTAACCGATCTTCACTAGACGAAAATAAAATGAAAACTACATCACGTTCCAGGGGTCTCTATCCAATCAAACACCACATTAACCTCTTCATCCTGAGGGCTGACAATCAAAGCAAACCATCAATCCATCCATTGCAACAGGGAGCTCTCCATCTTTGTCCTTTGACCAGTAAATAGGTCAACATGAATAAGTCACTCTGCCCAGGGATATGTCACAGGATATCTCATGTTGTAAATATTTTACTGAAACAGCGCCACCTTACGTCATCGCAGATCGTGTTCTTTGTTTTCAGGGTGTGTCTCTTAAGTGGAATGGTGTAAACGTGGGTCCAGTATTACAGAATATAAACATACCATCATCATCATCAAGTACCGGGCCTGCTGGCGTAGGTGATCATGTCTCTCCACAACTTTCGATCTCGATAGCTATTTATCATTTCTGTTATTGACCTTTCTGACAAGTCATTTTCTTAAGCTGTCTGTTATTTTTTCTCTTTGCTTCCCTCTATCTCTTCGTCCCTCAATTTTTCCAGTTGTTACAATATATTCCATTTGCTCTCTTCTCATTATGTGGGCAAAAATTGATTGTTTCTTCCTAATATTGGAAATTAGCTCTCTTTTTGCTTTGACCTCTCTCAGAACATCTTCATTACTCTTCTTAGCTGTCCATGGTACTCTCAACATTCTTCTGTAAAACCACATTTCTACAGACTCCAGTGATTTTCTTGTCTGTGGTCCTATTGTCCATGATTCGCATCCATAGGTTAAGACTGGCTCTATGTAACATTTAAGAACTCTTTTTCTTGTTTCTATTGTCATAAATGGATTGCATAGTATCTTCCTCCTTTTTTGAAAAGCTGCTTTTGCCTGAGCCATTCTGCATCTCACCTCTTTTGTACATATTCCGTCTGAGGTTAACAAACTTCCCAAAAATTTAAATTCATTTACCTGTTTTAATATTGTTCCACTTGCCTTTATTTTGTACTGAGGTGATGTCTTTTTCTTTGTTGCTACCATTACCTCTGTCTTTTTGCTATTAAGGCTGAATCCTTTATTTGTGCTTTCTTTCACTATAATGTCCAACATTTCTTGTAACTCATTTTCTCACTTAGCGATTAAGACTGTATCATCAGTATACTTTAGATTATTTATATTATGACTTCCAATTGTTATTCCAGGCATGCCCCTTATGGGTCTTAAAATAATCTCACTATAAATATTAAACAAATCTGGTGACAGCACACAACCTTATCTAACACCCTGTTTTATTTGTTGACATATTCCCAATTGGTTTCCAGTTCTTATGGCCGCTGTTTGTTGCCAGTACATGTTCTTTATTATTCTTAGATCCTTGCTGTCTACGCTTATGCTTTCTAAAATGTTGATTATTTCGTGGTGCTTTACTTTGTCAAATGCCTTGGTGTAATCTATGAAACATAGGTATAGATCTGTGTTCACCTCTATGGCTCTTTCTACTAAAGATCTTATGATATAAATGGCATTGCTTGTTCCTTTATCTCTAACAAAACCACACTGTTCATCGCTAATTTCTGGACTGATTTTGTTTCGCACTCTTCGCATGATGATTCTTAGTAATATCTTAGCCATATGACTCATAAGGCTTATTGTGCGATGATCATTGCATTCAATCGCACCCGATTTCTTTGGTAGGGTTATGAATATTGATTTGAGCATGTCGTCTGGTATATATCTGCTGTTGTAGATATCATTCAATATTTTTGTTATTATTTCTATTCCAAAATCACCGATGGCTTCAATCTCTTCTTTAGTTATATTATCTGGTCCAGGAGCTTTGCCTGCTTTCATATTGCGCAAGGCGTCTTCCACTTCTTCTCTGAGTATTTCTGATCCTTCTCCATTATCCTTAATATTACTTCCGTTCGTTCATCATTATAAAGATCTTTAATGTATTCTGTCCATCGTTCCCTTATGTTTTCTTGATCAATCAACAGTTCTCCTTTCTTTGATCTTAGACATCCAGTTTTTGATTGCGTTTTACTTCCTGTTAATTCTTCAGTTTGTTTGTATATAGCTTTAGCATCTCCTTTGTGTTGCATTTCAATCTCTTTGCATCTCTCTTTTACCCATGCTTCTTTTGCTTCATTGCATTTTACTGCAATTTCTTTATTTAATCTCTTATACTCATCTTTATTTTCTTTATTTCTTCTTCTTGTATCCATTAGCTGCAAAATGTCATCTGTCATAAATTTCTTTCTTGAATTTGTCCTCACTGGGGGTATGAACTCTTTTGATGTTTGTTGCATTGATTCTTTTAGCATTTCCCGCTGTTCATCAATGCTTTGTATCTTCTCTATTGCATTGTACCGGTTCTGAATTGTGATTTTATATTTGTCTTGCATCTTCTAGTCTGATTTTAGTAAATCTAAATTTAACTTGATGTTAACTGAGGCTCGTCTTGTTGTTTTTAATTTTACTCTAAGCTTTCCCACAACTGGTACATGATCACTATTGCAATCTGCCCCTGGTCTAGTTTTCACACATACCAGACTGTTTCTAAATCTATTGCTTATCATTATATAATCAATTTGATTACGTGCGTTGTCCCCTGGGGTTTTCCATGTGCACAGACGTCTTGGATGTTGCTTAAACCAGGTGTTTCCTATCATCATGTGTGTTCTTGCCCAGTCAATAAGTTTCTCACCTTTTTCATTCCTCTAGCCTACGGGTAAGCCATAATGACTAACTACTTCCTCAATTATTTCCTTTCCTACTTTTGAGTTAAAATCCCCTAGAACTATGGTGTTTTCATGTGGTTTTCATTTATGAAGTGCCTCGTTTAACTCGTACAATTTATCAATTGTTTCCTCTAGACTGTCTGCTGTTGGTGCATAAACTTGTATAAGATTTATGTCTATTGGCTTTCCATTCAATTTCACTAAAAGGACTCTGTGAGATATTGGGTAGAAGCCTTTCACTGTTCTTGCTCTTTCTGCATCCAAGATGATACCTATTCCTCTTTGGTGTTCAGTACATCCAGAATAGATTATTTTATGTTTATCATAATACATCTCCCATGATCCGGTGTATCTCATTTCGCAAAGTCCCAGTAATTGTAAACCCATTCTTTTTATTTCTTGTATGATGTTTTCTAGTTTACCCTTCTGCATGAGTGTTCTCACAATCCAAGTACCATAGTAAGTATATACATATAGCAAACACATTTAAATGAACAATACGTATGTGTAATACAGAAAACCTTTTAACGCTTTGCAATCAGTGCCACAAATGGACATTCAAAATACACTGATATCAATGCCACAAATGGACATTCAAGAGACAATGCTACTTGTGCAACACATGGATGTTCAAAAACACACTGCTACCAGTGCCACCCACATATGGACATTCAAACACACTGCTACCAGTGCTACACATGGACATTGAAAACAAACTGCTACTAGTGTCACACACACATGAATATTCAAAACACACTGCTACCAGTGTCACATGCACATGAATATCCAAAACACACTGCTACCAGTGCAACACACGTATATTCAAAACACACTGCTACCAGTGCAACACACGTATATTCAAAACACACTGCTACCAGTGCAACACATGGATATTCAAAACACACTGCTCCCAGTGCAACACATGGATATTCAAAACACACTGCTACCAGTGCAACACATGGATATTCAAAACACACTGCTAGCAGTCCAAAATATGGACAGCTTAAGAAAACAGAATAATCGTCATAACTGATATGAGATTCCTACGAAAAATACTGAATGTGATAAGAAGAGACAATAAAAATGAGGGCATAAGGGACATAGTTGGGGCAGCATCAGTGCTATAATATAACCTGAGACACCAAGATGAAACTTTCTGGCACTGTAGCACGATCACGACTATATAGCCAGCATTGCACTGAGAGCTTAAGCACTCTGAAACGGCGGGGACAGGCGAAAATAAGAAAAACTACAAATGATGCATTACTGAAATAGTAGATATCACAGTGAGCAACATGGATATGTCCCACCACAAATAATTGTTTCTTGCTAATATTTTAGTAACCTTGGTCAGTATTCTCACTTCTGCATAATATTGTAATAGTATATTAACAATAATAATAAGAGATTCTGCATCGTAAAGGATTACAATATTTGGGGTTAAATGTTGATTATTTGCCAAATTTTGAAATATTTATTCCAATAAACGTTTGGACTAAAATGTAAATAGCAGGACAATTAATAGTTGTAGAATATTCATATTTGTGTACAATGCCGACTCACAGGTAGCTGAGGAGAGATATAAAAAAAAATTGGTTATTGGTTATGGAAGGCCTCGGTATCACCACAAACGAATTAAAATCCATAATTGCTCAACCGCCCGTGCCAGTGGAATCATCCGAATTACTAACTCATCTCCCAAACAAAGAAAGATAACTGTAGTCCCCATTGTAGCAGTCTCAGCACACGCCAAAAGACATAAGGCGAAACCGCGCAGAAAGTGAACACAGCCAACTGTTCCCCGTCATACGATATCATCATTCATCGTAAACAGGCGGGATATCGAAGCAGGATCAAAACGGATGAGACACACAGCTCACGGTGTGCACAGAGCACTTAACTCAGTAGCTCCTGCAACAAGCCGGACTTGGAATATGAGGAAACTGCAAGAAGGAGCACTTTTCAGACATAGCCTTCAATGGTTCCTGCCGCCTATCCACCATATACCATGGGAGTTTACGTCCTCCCGAAAATTATGATCGTCGTAGCACTTTATGATGTTAGGCCGTCATTGATGACTCCAATTCCAAACATATAGTCACACAGTGGTGGTAAGTTATCATTTATAAAAAAAAAAGGAATAGGATCAACTATTCTCAACAAATGAGAGATAAGAGAGACATGTAGGTATATTTGTTATGTACGTGTGTAGCAAACACATGCACACACCCGCATGTGTATATATATATAGAGAGAGAGACACAGAGAGAGGGAGAGAGTCCGAGAAAGAAAGAGAGTACAAACAAAGAGATAATTGAATACTTCACTTAGTTGCTGCAACTGTCATATTTTCATGTAATTTCTTGAACAATACAATTTGCTATAACCAAAAAAAAAATATTCTGTAATATTCGTTTATTCATCCGTATATTGACGTAAGTCGTAATTTCAGAAGAAACAAATGTAATTTCAGGAGAAGAAAGGAAACTCGCCTACACCAGATATAAATAACAAAACTACGTTGTTTTTGAGTTGACATGTTAAAAATAAATTAGATAAACAATGTCGCTTTTCTGTTCTGGACGTGTGGGAGATGATAAACGATCAATTATAATAATATGTCAAGCGTTTCAAATGCTATATTTGTCAAACAAACAAAACTGGGCATGACGTCTTTCAACTAGACGATTTTATATTACATTTTTGATGTCAAATTATATTTTAGACGCACTTGAAATTGATGAAAAAAATAAAGTAAAGATCCCCCGTCACGCCAAGCGGTGTGTAGGGAATATGGTGTTAGTGACCATACATTTTACAGATCTTCAGCATATGATTTTTGGGGTAATGTGGTCGGTATTACGCCCGTGCTGCTTTACTTTCCCAGAAATAATCCGGTACCCATTTAAGGCTGGGTGAACCCGGAACCCGTCGGTTGGGATTGAACCCGACCTCTTGTCCTTTGTAGTCCAGTTCACTAACCATTGAGCTATCGCGGCTTCCATTACTTGAAATTGATACACGTATTTAATGTTTAATATTGAAGACAGATACGAGTTATTGAGTTATTGAGTTATTAAGTAGTTGAGATATTAGCGGTTTATCATCATTGAACTCCGGACATCCGTAGGTGCTCAGATCCCGTCCTCAGCACGCCTCGCAGGTGTCCAGCGACTAACGACTCCAGTCCTGTAACAGATGCGATTAATGAGCTTCTGTTTGCTGAATATCATTACATTAATACAAGGAAAGATAGAAGAACTACAAGAAAACTTAAATAGACTTTACAGCACGGGCATTCAATACATCAGCAAGACAGAAGTAACGAACATTGTAAAAAGAAAAAAAAATAATCAGAATATCAACATAACAATAGAGGGCAGACAATTAAAAGAAGTGCATGAGTTTAAATGCCTAGAAAGTCTAGTGACAAACGACAATTTTCAAGCAACAGAAGTAGACTCAAGATGTAAGAAAGCGTGTCAAATCATTGGGCGAGTGTCACCAAGGTTACCCAACAAGGAAATAATACTAGAGACAAAACGACCACTCTACAACACAATCTTCATCTCAACGTTGTGCTACCAATGCCAGACCTGAACTCTAGAATCAAGAACAATAAGCAAAATAACAAAAAGCAAGATGAAATGTGTTACACGCATGACAGGAAGGAGTCTGAGATAAGATCATAACATGAAGAACCGAGGAAAACAAAGCTATGAATAATTCCCTCCAAAGAATACATAAATAGAAACAACAGTTAAATGGTTTGGCCACGTGATAAGAAAAAAAGATCAAAACGAAATGCAAGGAAAATGTAATAAACGTTGCGAGAACACCAGACTCAGTGTCGACAAGGAACAAGACTTTAATTCTTTTGTTTGTCTAAGAATATGGATGTTAAAAACCTATAGAAGATCGGTATGCGAATCTACATATGGGTGTTTTGTCTATACAGCCAGTTGACAGAAGGTTTTGTCATGTCTGTGACATCTATTTTTGATGGATTTCGAAGGATAATTGTGATGGAATCAGCGACTTGAGCAAATCAAACTCCCATATTGCTCATCTTTGAGCAGTTTCAAAGTAGCGCCAAAACTCATGTTTGTGAAACAGAATCTGAAGAACTCTAGAATTTGCAGAGCGAAAACCTGACGAAATATGACAACATCTTAATATAGTTACCTCACTATGGATGAATAACATCAAGAGAACTGTCTTGGTAAAGATATACATATTATAAAGATAGACTTACCAAATAATTCAAGTGATAGATAACGGTGAAATAATAAGTAGGTAACGACTAGTTATGAGGAAAAAAGGAAGACTCAGTGAGACACTGAGAAGAACTTTGATGAGAGAGGCAAGAGCAGCAGGAATCGGCTCTCTCAATGAGATAGAGCTGCTTGTACAGAACAGAGGCAAATAGCGAGATTTGATAAAATATCTTTACAAGAATTGAAAACTGCTAGAACAAAAATTCAGATAAGAGGAGTATCTTGGTCTACGCCCTATTGGCCGGCTACGGCTCGAAAGGTCAATAGATAGAACGACTAGTGGCGGAAATGTCAGCACGTATTCGAAATTCAAGAGGTGGACAAGGATGAGACTCACAAAAATCACCCTTTGGAGCGGGAAAAGCTTCTGAAGCTTTGATACAATTTCTATTTAATCGTATAATGTTTTACATCTGAGATATTACCTCCCCTATACGATGAATTCAATAACAGTATGATGTTTTAAATTTAAAATATTACCTCCCCTGTACGATGAATTCAATAACAGTATGATGTTTTAAATTTAAAATATTACCTCCCCTGTGCGATAAATTCAATAACAGTATGATGTAATGTAAAATATTACCTCCCCTGTACGATGAATTCAATAACAGTATGATGTTTTAAATTTAAAATATTACCTACCCTGTACGATGAATTCAATAACAGTATGATGTTTTAAAATATTACCTCCCCTGTACGATGAATTCAATAACAGTATGATGTTTTAAAATATTACCTCCCCTGTACAATGAATTCAATAACAGTATGATGTTTTAAAATATTACCTCCCCTGTACGATGAATTCAATAACAGTATGATGTTTTAAAATATTACCTCCCCTGTACAATGAATTCAATAACAGTACAATGTTAGGGGACAGGAGAGGGAGAGGGGACAGAGACAGAGGGAAAGAAGAGACAGAGAAAGGACATAGATCAAAGACAGATTGAGAGGGCAGAGAGAGAGGGCTTAGAGAAAGAGAGATAGAGATTGGACACAGAGAGGACAAAGGATCGAGGGTGAGAGAAGGCAGGATTAATTAAATAACAAGAAGGAAAAGGAAAAAAAAATAAGATGAAGCTATAATTATTTAAGTATGATGACGATGATGATAAATAATGATGACAACGATAACGATGACATTTTTGTGTGTGAAAATACATCAATCAAAATGCAGTTCAAGTTTAAGTTTTCAAACGCGATGTATTTCAAGAAAAGTTTTAAATCAAATGTGTTTTTAAAAAGAAAACTATCATTTTAAAAAATACAAACTTATGACCCAAGTTAAGGCAATAAATCACATTGACCTATTCAACTTATTCTTTTTTTAAAATATCAATTTTAACTAGAAAACGGTCGATAATAACATAATTAAAAAAAGAAATATGGATTTTTGTTTAGACGTGCACAGCCCCATGAACAGACACTGCAATTAGCTGATAACTATGCATTAATTCCTACTATACCTTTAATTGGCCATAACTTTTATGGATAAGTGTCTAATCGTTTGAAAAATGGTTCAAAAATTACTGACTTGCGATGACTGCTATATAAACGACTTCATTATGTTCCAGGAATATTTGACACGCCTTTGCTTTCATATGTTTGTGTGTCTGCTGGTAGTGCCTTTGAGTTGTGTCTGCTCGGTAAGAAATTGTCTACTTGGAAATAGTCTCATTGATTCGTTTTTTATAATTTTTTTATGATAACTTTTGATAACAGAAAAGTATATTCAGCAAAATGTTGAGTCACTTTTAGAGGTTGTTAACTGCTGCTTGTAGAATGGTTATGGTTATGGTTAGTCAACAATAACCATTTTTAGGCCATGTAATGATAAGAGAACAACTGGAATCTATTATAACAACTGGAAAAATTGAGGGACGAAGAGATAGAGGGAAACAAAGAGAAAAGATACCAGACAGCTTAAGAGAATGGCTTGGCAGAAGGTCAACAACAGAAATGATAAAGAACTGTCGAGATCGAAAGTTGTGGAGAGACATGATCACCTACGCTTGAGGCCCGGTACTTGATGATGATGATATGTTTAGTCGAAGACCCCGGTATCGCTGCATAAAGAATTTAAATCGATAATTGCTCAACCGCCAGTGCCAGTGGAATCATCCAAACTAAAACTCATTTCATTGAAGGAACCAAACAAAGAAAGGCAGCTGCAATCCCCATTATAGCAGTTACAGCACACGCCAAAAGACATGAGTCCAAGCGGCACCGTAAGTGAACGCAGCTGAACTGCCCTTCGTCATACGATATCATCATTCATCGTAAGCAATCGGAATATGGAAACACGACCAGAATGAAAAACATGCTCGTGAATCATTTCTTTGGAAGTAGAACTTTCATGTGTTTATTTATTTCGTTAGCTTGTATTTGGACAATCATCACCGGACCCCGGACGAAACGATAGACACTCTGATATCCGCCTCGATAAAATCTGAGGAGAAAGCTGACCAATATGCATGAACACCGTAACACGGTCTGGGATCCAGAGTTTACATATTTATTCTTCATATTTCTCTTTGAAGTCTAGACTGAAGATTTTAACGAATAGAAGAACCAGTTCAAGTTTGCCAGTCTCCAGTGTAACGTTTAATAAATTACTTAAATTAATATGTACCACTTGTACACATATTGTGTAAATATTCATCTATTCTATTCTATTCATAGAATGAGGGTTTATTGCAGTTGTTGTATTCCCGGTTCTACTCAACACCACTCTCCAGGTACAACCATCATGCTACTGTTGTTATCGCTTGATACTTCTCGAGCCGCCTGACGCCTCAAAGGGCTTGTATTTTTCACAACTCATCTCTATCCTGTGAGAGATGCTTAATCTTATCTAGTGAGTTAATGTCTGCCAACTTTGATTCTCTTATAAATTTTCTTGTCAATCTCTAGCTCCTCTTCTTTTTCTGTATTCTGATGTTTCCTATAGTAGGGACTATTTTGGAATTCTCCTGTTGTTCCTTCTCAGCACATATCCGACCTATATCCATCTCTTAGTGCTACTACTACTCAACTCAAATATTGGACAAGAATATTCTATTTAGTCACGAGGCCAGTGCTAATATTTACTATTCTATTTGAGGGAAAGATATGTCGCATATGATTAACAATAATATGACTAGCATCCCGTGTATGTATATGTGAAATGTTTATATGTTTTGTCTTTTCAATACTCTTTATACCGTCTGATGCATATGACTTGATTAAGCATGAACATGTGACACGTGTATACTTGTCTGGGGTGTGTTTGTAGAAGAAGGAGATCACTTTATAGTTCGTGGAAGCTGCAGAGGTAAATAAGAAAACACACAGAATACAATTTAGAATCAGAAGTGCGAAAGTAGAAATGACTTTCAGAAATAATAAAACAATATGGAAACCATCCGGTAAAAGAAAACAAGATAGACAAGAGCTACTGAGTTAAGTGCTCTGTGCACACCGTGAGCTGTGCGTCTCATCTGTTATGATCATGTTTTAATATTTCAATTGTTTACGATGAATGATGATATCGTATGACAGGGAGCAGTTGGCTGTGTTCCCTTTCTGTGCAGTTTCGCCTTATGTATTTTGGCGTGTGCTGAGACTGCTACGATGGGGACTACAGTTACCTTTCTTTGTTTGGGAGATGAGATATTAATTCGTATGATTACGCTGGCACGGGCGGTTGAACAATTATGGATTTTAATTCGTTTGCAGTGATACCGGGGCCTTCCATAACCAAATAACCAAAGATATACAATGAGAATCGTTATGCAGAACAGTTACTAGAGAAGGCTCAACCATGGTATATGAAACAATCAAGGACTTCAAGCACTAGCAGCAGATCGCCAATCATGGAGAACTATGACTTCCGCTCTCATGTGCCGTCTTCGGCTTCAGAGAAAAATGAGTGAAAAAAATGAATGTATGCGAGTCTTGAACGGTGGAGACACAGTAGAATAACTGGTATGGAACAAACAGGATATATTATTAATATATTTTTACATCGCACATATTTTTGTTGGAAATGCAAGAGCTACAATCAGTCTTCTTTACATTTTTAAAAATAATATACGCTGTTTGTATAAATATATATATATATAGCCGAAATGGTCAACTGATATTGTGAGTTGCCGTAAACTTGTGACGTAACGCTTCAACACCCACTTATCGTCCTTCTAGAGGCGGATGATGAAAAAGTGGTGTCGTAAATTGGACTCTGAAGAAGAGGAAGACAAAGAAAAAGAATAAGACGTAAAAGAAGAATAAGACAAATAAAAAAATTACGAAGAAAAAATAAGAATAAGACAAAGAAAAAATACGAAGAAAAAGAGGATTAAGACAAAGAAGAAATTACGAAGAAAAAGAAGAATAACAGGAAAAAATTACGAAGAAAAAAGAGAAATAAGACTAAGAAAAAATTACGAAGGAAAAGAAGAATAAGACAAAGAAAAAATTACGAAGCAAAAGAGGAATAAAACGAAGAAAAAATTAAGGAGAAAAAGAAGAATAAGTCAAAGAAAAAATTACGAAGAAAAAAGAGGATAAGACTAAGAAAAAATTACGAAGGAAAAGAAGATGACGAAAAAAAGAAGATGAAAAAAGAATAAAAAAACAGAAGAAGACGAAGAGGAGGAATAACACGAAAAAGAGGAATAGAGAATGTAGATGATACTCTCTCTCTACGATCAGGACTCAATCAGAGTAGGATTCCAGACCCTCACATGAAGTCAGCTGTCTGTTTAAGTGAATTGATCGACCCCACAGACAGAACATCATAATTAGAGTCTGTTAGATCCACTCTGATTGAATACTTGTTAAAACGTTGCGCTGTGTTTTGTGCCAGTGGCCCAGTGCATCCGATTTCAGCCAGCATTTTATTCAGGTTTGCTTTCCTTAGCTTTTGATTGTCCCCAATCTTCCTGCAAGGCAGCAGATGATCTTTTCTGTAGGGGGAATCTGCCCTTAGATGGTCGGCCCACCCAGGTTTACGAGCACCATCTGCCCGAGCCACTAGAGGTGACTAACACAGACATGCAGACACACATATATGAGATGTGACTAACACTGACATGCACATAACGATATGAGGCATGACTAACACTGGCACGCACCAAAATATGAGATATGACTAACACACACACACACACTATGATATGAGATGTGACTAACACAGACACTCTAAAATATGAGATATGACTAACACAGATACACACACTAAGATATGAAATATGACTAAACACAGACACACATAGATATGAGACATGACTAACATAAACATGCACTCACAAAGATAGGAGATATGACTAACATAGATATGCACACAAAGATATGAGATATGACTAACACAGACATGCACGCACAAATATATGACACGTGACTAACACAGATACACACTAATGTATGAGATATGACTAAACACAGACACACACAAAGATTTGGTTATTTGGTTATGGAAGGCCCCGGTAGCACTGCAAACGAATTAAAATCCATAAAGGTAACTGCAGTCCCCATCGTAGCAGTCTCAGCACACGCCAAAAAACATAAGGCGAAACCGCGCAGAAAGTGAACACAGCCAACTGTTCCCTGTCATACGATATCATCATTCGTCGTAAACAATTGGAATATCGAAACATGATCAAAACGGATGAGACACACAGCTCACGGTGTGCACAGAGCACTTAACTCAGTAGCTCCTGCAACAAGCCGGACTTGGAATATGAGGAAACTGCAACAAGGAATACTTTTCATGCATAACATTCAATTGTTCCCGCCGCCTATCCACAATATACCGGAAGTTCATGTCCTCTTGAAAATGATGATCGTCGCACTTTAAAAAAAAATGTATAGCGCTTGATGATGTTAGGTCATCGTTATTGACTCCAATTCCGAACATTTAGACACACAGGTAGTCGTCAGATTATCCCCGTCGCATATCAAACAATAGACCGTAAGATTATCGTACGGCCGGTCTAGTGATGTATAATGAACCATTACGATGACGTAGCACATAAAAATGTCGTACACACAATTTCGCTCCCTTTAGATTCCTAATTACTCTAGTGAAAGCAGCTTACGACGAACAAAACACGGTGCAAATTTCCTAAAGAGATAAAACTGTGGCTGACGAAGTAGTTTACATTAATGAGTAACATTGAAATAACTTGCGTCAAGGAATTCCAACAACTGTCATGAACAGCACCAATGCGACGTAAAGCGCAGATCAAGTCTAGACGTTGGAAGGTCGCATTCACAACACTTGATTTGTCAAAAATGGACTGTTGCCGGCGTACAACTTCGCTTTAGCGGCACAGATGTAATAAGTAGATCATCAATTATACTTTAACGGAGAAAAGTACAACGGAGAACCGAAATTAATCAGATCCCGAATGCACTTTCAGCAGCGATCGAGAGAACGCCACCTAGATCCACCATCTTTACAACGGAAGTCCGTAGATGATACGACGACATACACACATTATCACATTTCTAGACCATTCACATTTATGTTCTGTAACAATTTATAAAGTTTTTTTTTTTTAAAATCAACTTCGTCACAGATATAGCTTTGAAATAAGGTCCGACCTCAACGCTTCTCATCCAAATGGCACACGCACTGCTCCTATGGCCATTTATTATAACCGCCTGTGTCCTTCCCTTAGCCTTGGCTAATATTTCTGATGGTAATGTTGAAGAAACGGTTTACGACATAACAGGTCAATATGACAAGGACTACCCAATACACTCACTGGTTTTACATAACAAGGGACGTAAGTTGTATGTTTTCATGTCCACTTATTTAGAAATACTAGATTAGTGATATCAAAGCAGTGAAATAAAATGATAAAGAATAATAAACACTCACTTTTGAATTGTATATTTCTGCATTCTGACTCTTCTCCTCCTGTATATAGTGACTATTAAAATTTATTTCAGATAGACTTATCGCCCAAAGATCTACTAAAATCTATCTTTGTGGCCATACCAAAGAAGTCAGGCGCCACTGATTGTGAGACCCATTGCACTATTAGTCTCATGAGCCACATGACGAAAATATTAGTAAGAATAATCATGAGACGTGTAAGGAACAAAGTAAAACCAGAAATAAGTTAGGATCAGTGTGGATTTGTGGAAGGAAAGGGCATCAATAATGCTATATACATCTTAAGGACATTGATAGAAAGAGCTATAGAGGTAAAGAAAGATCTATATATGTGCTTTATAGACTACACAAAAGCATTTGACAAAGTAAAGCATGTGGAAATAATAAATATACTGGAGAAATTAATCACTGATGGCAAGGATCTGCGAATAATAAAAAAACATGTACTGGCAACAAA
This sequence comes from Megaustenia siamemsis, assembly GCA_032433765.1. Classification (NCBI taxonomy): domain Eukaryota; kingdom Metazoa; phylum Mollusca; class Gastropoda; order Stylommatophora; family Ariophantidae; genus Megaustenia; species Megaustenia siamemsis. Next base: position 17,895,721 of record JAVIAB010000088.1, read on the forward strand.
CATCAGCTTTACGAATTAGCAATCAAACAGGACAATTCCAATCTATAAAACAAGGAGTCAGTTAAGGCTGTGTTCTGTCGCCTGATTTGTTTTCACTTTACAGCGAAAATATAAGATCAATAGTAGATATAAAAGGAATTGCAGTCAACGGTCACACTAGAAATAATTTGCGATATGTGGATGACAGTTTCAACAGCACAGACAGAAAATGAACTACAAGAAATGATAGACATAATAATAATTAAAAAAAGCAATTTGAAAGATATCAGTAAGAAAACAGAAGTAATGGTCATATCAAAGGAACAATCATCACCTTCATGGAAGATGCACCACAGAAATAAAAAGCAGAATAGCTCAGACCAAAATCTCATTTCAGAAATTGAAAAATATCTTATACAAGTAATCTATGTCAACAAAAGAGAGAAAGAATAGAACCAATTCTGACCTATGGAAGTGAATCATAGGCAGTAGACAAACGAATCAAAAGACGATTAGAGGCCACAGAAATGGATTTCTCAGAAGAATGTTGAAGGTTCCCTCTGGACAGCTAAAAAGACTAATGAGGAAACTCTCAAAGAGGCAAACACAAAAAGGGAACTCCTAAAAAACATCAGAAAGAAACAATCAACATTTTACGGGCACATCATGAGAAAGGAAAGTTGGAATACTTGATTCTATCTATCTATTGTCCTTTCGAGCCGAAGACGGCACATAGGGCAGAACTACAATCTCAAAAGCAGAAACCTTGTATGCCAAAATGGCACATATTGCAGAGATTACTGCTTCTAAAATCTATGGTTCTGTTTCCATAACGATATTTTTTACAATGACAACTTGTCAATCCATCGATCAAGCTCCTTAGTCGCCTCTTACGACATTCCTGGAAGGTCACAGTGTCACTATTCTTTACTTCCCACATAATGAGGCCCCGGTAACACACGGAAGACTTGATTACAACTAGAAAAATGAAAGGAAAGAGAGATCGCAGGCGAAAAAGTACTGGATAGCTTGGTGTCATGGCATGGAAACCAGTCAACAACATAACTGATACGATGCACTGTAGATAGAAGATTGTGGAGGGACATGATCGCCTACGCCAACTGGTATGACACATGATGATGATAAAAACTGTTTTATTTTTCTACATAACTACATTTTTATCTCTCTATAGATTTGCACCTTCATCTCTCTAGATATTGACATCTTTATCTCTCTATAGATTTGCACCTTTATCACTCTACATATTGACATCTTTATCTCTCTATAGATTTGCACCTTTATCACTCTACATATTGACATCTTTATCTCTCTATAGATTTGCACCTTTATCACTCTACATAATGACATCTTTATCTCCACAGGCTGGAAACATTTTCTATCTACAGAGCACCATCTTTATCTCTTAAACATATAATCATCTTTTATCTCTGTACATACCGATATCTTTATCTATCTATACAACAGCATCTTTATATCTCTCAGACCAACATTTAAAAAATCTCTTTACAGGTTCCATCTTTATCTCTTTTCAAACGGCAGGTATATCTTTGTACACACCCACATCTAAACCTCGCTACGTACCGACACACTTATTCTATGTGCCGAAATGTTGATGTTTCTAGTGACCACGCCTTTAAACATCACTTGATACTACTTACTGAAGATGAAGCAACCTCAATTAGATGAACTTTAAATCTGCTTGTTTACAACCTTTGGTATAAACTACGACATCTTAAACAGGTCTCTACTTACGTGCTTATTACAAATGTATAATGCTGAGAACAGCGGTTCTTAAACTTGTCTTTTCCATGGTCTCGCTCTTAAATCATCTTGCACCTGCGGACCACCAAGACTTCAGCTTAAGATTTACAGTCCTATAGTAAATTAAATATTTGTTTAAAGTTTATTATGAAGATTTAGCAAATTTGGAGATGAGCGAGAACTAGGTTATTGCCTACAATAATTGTATTAGAATTATTTCTTCATGATGTAAAATTGTAAGAAATATAGTTATTGCCTTAAGTTCTTTATGAAATGATCAGATAAGATGTGCACATAAAACTATTAGGTAGTACGATTGTGCAAATCTTCAAATGAAATTGAAAGCTGATTTCCATAAATATAAAATGTACAAAATTATACCACAATAATCACAAGATTAGTGGGAAAACATGAAACATTTTATAAATATATTGAAAAGTATAGCGTTTCATTTCTCTTACAGACATTGCTATATCTGGTTTAATTAGTGAAACGTGTATCTTGAGCTCTGCGTGGCTCTACGTTTTCTGAACTATCTTATATTTATTATTTACTAATTCTACATTAATTGTTAAGATAAAGCAAAGCAGAGAATGATTTTTTTTGTACACAAATAATGATGTTTCGTAAGGCAATACCTTTAATTGTTCTCTTCGATTGTTCAAGAAAGTCTGCTTATAAGTGAGCTAAGAAATGTGGAAGGGACCTCTCCTAGAAACCCATTTTCACCCGTTGATATTGATATCGCTTGTCATTCTCTTCTACTTGGGCCTCTCTGGTAGATATGCGATATATCACAATTATAATTTTATAAATCTGTTCTTCAATGTTTACTTCAGCTTGTAGAACTGCGACATTTTCTCATTGAAGATTTAAGTTGAACATGTTGAAAACGGTGAAGATATCTGACAGATATGCTAAACTGACTACAAGAAATATGGCAGATACGTCAAACTGACTACAAGATATCTGGCAGTATGCCAAACTGACTAACTACAAGAAATGTGGCAGATATGCCAAACTAACTGAAAGAAATCTGTTAAACGATTGATGACGTGAAATATCATCTCTGTGGGGAATAATCTTAATTCGTCTTTCAATTCCCATAAACGAAGCACAATTGTATCACGTGATAGCAAACAAACTTCGTAGTGTTGCAAATGTTGATAATGTTCACTGTCCACATCTTGGCAGAGCCGTTCATCAAATCTTCAAATTCGGTGATTTGCTTTTTACAAGATTGACAATTCTGACTGATTCATTTAGAGTCTGTTTTAATGTTGTCCCTTATGCATCATCCAGGAAATAAAGACTCTCTGTGTGTGCAGCCATAGTGGCAGGTCACCAACAGTATAGTTTGTATTTTTTTTCCCTCTCTCTCTCTGCGAACAGGACTCAATCAGAGTAGGATTCCAGACTCTCACATGAAGACAGCTGTTTGTTTAAGTGAATTGACATCATAATTAAAGTCAATTAGAGTGTTAGATTCACTCTGCTTGAATACCTGTTAAAACGTTCCACTGTGTTCTGCGCCAGTGGCCCAGTGCATCCGATTTCACCCAGCATTTTGTTCAGGTTTGTTTTCCTTGCCTTTGATTGTCCCCAATCTTCCTGCAAGGAAGCAGATTGTCTTTTCTGCAGGGGGATTCTGCCCTTAGATGGTCGGCCCTCCCAGGTTTACGAGCACCATCAGGCCGAGTCACTAGAGTTTTTTTTTTTTAAATCCGTGCTACAATTTGTGTAACCTTTCTAGACCTAGTTCGCATCCAATCTATTCAATTTTAAAATTCCAACGAATTTCAACCAACTCAAGTCATGAGACATGATACAATTGTTACAATAATATAATAAAACTAGCCGTGAAAAAACATCTTCAGCTGTAGTGTGTACCATATAGCAGACAAGCAGAACATGTAGACTTCGAAAATATTCCTCTCAGCTTCATCGGCTCTCTAACAGAGCACAATACGGTCATTTTGTTTCTTATGCTTAAGTTGTTTTATTTTTCAAACTTCTTCTTTCCTTCCTCATCTGCCTTTCAGCGTCAAATGGAAATATAATTTGCGGTATGTTGCTCTTCTGTTCGCCTCTGCTGCTGTTATGTTTCCTAGTGTTTCTAAAATTCCATCGATTCATCGTTTCCGTGGTCGACTCTTGGGTCTGGTGTTCCCACAACGTTTATTGAAGGCTCGTTGTGTTGTGTTTTGTTCTTTCTGCCGTGTCACGTGGCCAAACCATTTTATCTGTTGTTTCCTTATATATTCTATGGCGGTGGCTATTCCTAGCTTTTTACTCAGTTCTTCATTTCTGATCTTATCTCTCAGGCTGTTTCCTGTCATTCGCCTGACACAATTTATCTCAGTAGAAGTTATTTTCTTATTGTTCTTGTATCTATGGTCCAGGTCTGGCATTGGTAGCACAAAGTTGGGATGAAGATTGTATTGTAAAGTGCTTGTTTTGCCTCTAGAGTTATTTCCTTGTTGGACAATAGTGGTGATAACTGTCCGATGATTTGACAAGCTTTGTTGCATCTTGATTCTATCTCTGCTGTTTAAGAATTATCGTTTGTCATTAGACTTCCTAGGTATTTGAATTCCTCTACTTGTTTTAGTTGCCTGCCTTCTATAGTTATGTTCTGTTCTGTTTATTTTTAGCGACATTTTTGTCTTCTGTCTGTTGATGTTGATTTTCATGTTGTATTTTGTGCCTGAGCTGTTGAGTTTGTTTAAGTGTTCTTGTAGGTCTTATATTGTTTCCTTTATTAGTGCCTGATCGTCTGCAAATAAAAGCTCGTTGAACTCTTCTGTCTCTGATGGGTTGGCTAGCTTGCATATATAGCCCATGTATGTAATAAACAGTAAAAGGTGGGGGGGGGGGGATAATACGCACCCCTCTCTTACATTGATTTAACTTCGAACTTTTTTAGTTTTTATTTCCGACTTCAGAGAGAAATAGCAGACATATGAGTTCTTCCAATAATTCTTCTTTTGTTTTGACTGACAGACCTTCAATTGATTCTTAACTATGTCATACGACGAAGTTATAAAGAAAAGATCAATGACAGCTCTCTGTTTATCAACTGAAAAACCCAAATTTATTTAGCTGGTCACGTTATTTATTCAGCTTTTGTGCATTGTCTTTGTTGTAAGATGTGAAATGAAAGCCCCCACAGCAATGTTCACGTTACAACCGGTTCCAGGCCGTTTTACAATGTTCTTGTTAGTCAGTTCCGGTATGTTTTACAATGTTCTTGTTACAGCCAGTTCCGACCTGTTTTACAATGTCCTTGGTATAGCCATTCCCGGTCTATTTTACAGTGTTCTTGTTACAGCCAGTTCCGACCTGTTTTACAGTGTTCTTGTTACAGCCATTTCCGACTCGTTTTACAATTTTCTTGTTACAGCCAGTTCCGGCCTGTTTTACAGTGTCCTTTTTACAGCCAGTTCTGGCCTGTTTTACAATGTTCTTGTTACAGCCAGTCCCTGTCTGTATTACAATGTTCATGTAACAGCCAGTTCCGGCCTGTTTTACAATGTTCTTGTTACAGCCAGTTCCTGCCTGTATTACAATGTTCTTGTTACAGCCAGTTCCTGCCTGTATTACAATGTTCTTGTTACAGCCAGTTCCGGCCAGTTTTACATTGTTTTGTTACAGCCAGTTCCTGCCTGTTTTACAATGTTCTTGTTACAGCCAGTTCCTGCCTGTTTTACAGTGTTCTTGTTACAGCCAGTTATGACCTGTTTTACAGTGTTCTTGTTACAACCAGTTCCTGCCTGTATTACAGTGTTTTTGTTACAGCCAGTTCTGACCTGTTTTACAGTGTTCTTTTTACAGCCAGTTCGTGCCTGTATTACAATGTTCTTGTTACAGCCAGTACTGGTCTGTTTTACCGTGTTCTTGTTACATCCAGTACTGGTCTGTTTTACAGTGTTCTTGTTACAGCCAGTTCCTGTCTGTATTACAATGTTCTTGTTACAGCCAGTTCCTGCCTGTATTACAATGTTCTTGTTACAGCCAGTTCCTGCCTGTATTACAATGTTCTTGTTACAGCCAGTTCCTGCCTGTATTACAATGTTCTTGTTACAGCCAGTACTGGTCTGTTTTACCGTGTTCTTGTTACAGCCAGTACTGGTCTGTTTTACAGTGTTCTTGTTACAGCCAGTTCCTGCCTGTATTACAATGTTCTTGTTACAGCCAGTTCCTGCCTGTATTACAATGTTCTTGTTACAGCCAGTACTGGTCTGTTTTACCGTGTTCTTGTTAAAGCCAGTACTGGTCTGTTTGACCGTGTTCTTGTTAAAGCCAGTTCTGGTCTGTTTTACCGTGTTCTTGTTGAAGCCAGTTCTGGTCTGTTTTACCGTGTTCTTGTTAAAGCCAGTTCTGGTCTGTTTTACCGTGTTCTTGTTAAAGCCAGTTCTGGTCTGTTTTACCGTGTTCTTGTTAAAGCCAGTTCTGGTCTGTTTTACCGTGTTCTTGTTAAAGCCAGTACTGGTCTGTTTTACCGTGTTCTTGTTAAAGCCAGTTCTGGTCTGTTTTACAACTTTATTAATTTCCTCACGTTCATGATCCTTATTATTTTTTATATAAAAAAAATCCAATGCTTTTTGTGGCAGCCTCTTTATAATTAGTATATAATTGTCTTTATAGTTTTGATGGTTTCATGACGCTGTAGGGCAATATATAGTAGCACAGACTTCCGGTCAATATGGCGGATACACAGCAGGAACCGTTGTCTGAAAAGTGTTCCTTGTTACAGTTTCCTCATATTCCAAGTCCAGCTTGCTGCCAGAGCTACTGAGTTTAGTGCTCTGTGCACACCGTGAGCTGTTTTTCATCCGGATCGTGTTTCGACATTCCGATTGCTTACGATGAATGATGATATCGTAAGACGAAGGATAGTTCGGTTGCGTTCACTTTCGCGACGCATTATGTCTTTTGGCGTGTGCTGTAGCTGTTATGATAGGGACTGCAGCTGCCTTTCTTTGTTTGGATCCTTCAATGAGATAACAGGTTAATGCGGATAATTCCACTGGCACGGGCGGTTCAGCAATTATGGATTGTAATTCGTTTGCAGTAATACAGGGGCCTTCGACTAACTTCAACTACTTCAATTCCATATCGCACAACATACACTATGGCAGTTGCTTGTATTCTGGACTTGTACACATTAAGCCCATTGATAGTTATTGTTTAATATAACGGGGAATCTTTTTTATGATGACTAGAAGAAGCTTCATTTTATTGGTACAGAATGCACCCACATCAACATCATCATTTCTTCTGCCGTTTAAACTAAGCCAGCGATAAATCCTGAGAATAAAACAATATATATTGATGCTAATTTCACCGCCATAATATCAAAGTCACGTTTAATTTACAATAAGTAAATGGTTTTATTAACACAATTTGAAGAAGAGACACGATCATTAAATCTTTTAGAACGCCCAGTTAAAGAAACACGATCATTAAATCTTTTAGAACGCCCAGTTAAAGAAACACGATCATTAAATCTTTTAGAACGCCCAGTTAAAGAAACACGATCATTAAACCTTTTAGAACGTCCAGCCAAAGAAACATGATCATTAAATCTTTTAGAACGCCCAATCAAAGAAACACGATCATTAAATCTTTTAGAACGCCCAGTTAAAGAAACACGATCATTAAATCTTTTAGAACGCCCAATCAAAGAAACACGATCATTAAATCTTTTAGAACGCCCAGTTAAAGAAACACGATCATTAAATCTTTTAGAACGCCCAATCAAAGAAACACGATCATTAAATCTTTTAGAACGCCCAGTTAAAGAAACACGATCATTAAATCTTTTAGAACGCCCAGTTAAAGAAACACGATCATTAAATCTTTTAGAACGCCCAGTTAAAGAAACACGATCATTAAATCTTTTAGAACGCCCAGTTAAAGAAACACGATCATTAAATCTTTTAGAACGCCCAATCAAAGAAACATGATAATTAAATCTTTTAGAACGCCCAGTTAAAGAAACACGATCATTAAATCTTTTAGAACGCCCAGTTAAAGACACGATCATTAAATCTTTTAGAACGCCCAAACAAAGAGAACATGATCATTAAATCTTTTAGAACGCCCAGTTAAAGAAACACGATCATTAAATCTTTTAGAACGCCCAGTTAAAGAAACACGATCATTAAATCTTTTAGAACGCCCAATCAAAGAAACATGATCATTAAATCTTTTAGAACGCCCAATCAAAGAAACACGATCATTAAATCTTTTAGAACGCCCAGTTAAAGAAACATGATCATTAAATCTTTTAGAACGCCCAATCAAAGAAACACGATCATTAAATCTTTTAGAACGCCCAGTTAAAGAAACACGATCATTAAATCTTTTAGAACGCCCAGTTAAAGAAACACGATCATTAAATCTTTTAGAACGCCCAGTTAAAGAAACACGATCATTAAATCTTTTAGAACGCCCAGTTAAAGAAACACGTTAAAGAAATACGATCATTAAATCTTTTAGAACGCCCAGTTAAAGAAACACGATCATTAAATCTTTTAGAACGCCCAGTTAAAGAAATAAAGAAACACGATCATTAAATCTTTTAGAACGCCCAGTTAAAAGCCCAGTTAAAGAAACACGATCATTAAATCTTTTAGAACGCCCAGTTAAAGAAACACGATCATTAAATCTTTTAGAACGCCCAGTTAAAGAAATACGATCATTAAATCTTTTAGAACGCCCCACGATCATTAAATCTTTTAAAACGCCCAGTAAAGAAATACGATCATTAAATCTTTTAGAACGCCCAGTTAAAGAAACACGATCATTAAATCTTTTAGAACGCCCAGTTAAACCGAGACTTACTGACTTCCCACAGTTTCTGAATGCATGTGTTCTACCAAGATAATGTCTCTTTTTTCACCTCAACCACTCACAACCATTCTCTTTCTAAAACCTTGTTTTGCTATATTATTTTTAAAATTTATTTTTGTACTTGCTAAGTTTCACTCAAGAGAAACATATTTATATTTTGTTCGACTTTTAATTAGTATGTATGCTTTCATTATCAATTTTCTCTCTCCATTTAATCTGCAAAGGATTTTAATATTTCTCCAAACCTTTGCTGGTCCCAGTAAGGACATCGCGGCCCCCGGGAACGCGAACAAACAGTTTAAGAACCGCTGTTACAGAAAGTCATGATATGAAATAAATCAGTCGCAATGATTTTGTGGTTGAGGCAAATATAAGCAAGGCGATATATTTTACATTCACAGGTACGCTGTCCGAAGAGCTGCATGCAAGAATTCCTAAAGGTATATTTTGTTTCTTAAATCATCTAGCCATAAAGCTATTAATAAAGGCGTCAATGAATCCTGATCATGTTCTGGCGCGGGAGCCACGATAGCTCAGTGGTTAGAGAACTAGACTACAAAAAAACAAGAGGTCGAGTTCGATCGTGATGGACGGCTTCCGGGTTCACCAAAACTGAAATGGGTACCGGATTTTTTCTGGAAAAGTAAAGCGACACCGGAGGAAACACTAACCACATTACCCTAAAAATCGTGTCTGTGAAAATGATGGTCACTAACACCATATTCCCTATACGCCACTTGGCGTTACGGGGGCTTTCTTGTTTACTTATGTTCTGGCGTATAAGGCTTTAAACGTGAGCAGCGACTGGTCTCTGTCCCACATCAACTTCTCAGACATGCCTTAGGTAAAGCCGCGAATAATTACTTGTATCTTCAACAGCTTGTCTCAGGACATCAGATCAGACAATAAAAGAAACACCTAAAGATTACAACATGGACAAGATTTGTATGTGCCATAAGGCAAAAAATCATAACTTCACATATTCACCTCTAGATCTTGGGGTCTTGTTTTGTTATTACTTCACTAGTTGCGCCTTCTTAATTAATTGCTCTTATAATTTCTTTCCGTTTTTCTACTTTTCTTTTGCCTTCGGGTGTCCACAAATGCTTGGCACGGGAGTCATTTATCGTCTATTTTGAGCACGCGACCTATGTACTTCCAGCGTCTTCTCGGTTATTGGTTATTGGTTATGGAAGGCCTCGGTTTCACAGCAAACGAATTAAAATCCATAATTGCTCAACCGCCCGTGCCAGTGGAATCATCCGAATTACTAACTCATCTTCCAAACAAAGAAAGGTAACTGTAGTCCCCATCGTAGCAGTCTCAGCACACGCCAAAAGACATAAGGCGAAACCGCGCAGAAAGTGAACACAGCCAACTGTTCCCTGTCATACGATATCATCATTCATCGTAAACAAGCGGGATATCGAAGCAGGATCAAAACGGATGAGACACACAGCTCACGGTGTGCACAGAGCACTTAACTCAGTAGCTCGTGCAACAAGCCGGACTTGGAATATGAGGAAACTGCAAGAAGGAACACTTTTCATGCATAGCCTTCAATGGTTCCTGCCGCCTATCCACCATATACCATGGGAGTTCACGTCCTCCCGAAAATGATGATCGTCATAGCACTTGATGATGTTAGGCCGTCATTGATGACTCCAATTCCAAACATATAGACATACAGTGGTGGTAAGTTATCATTTCCATTTGAACAGAAGCCACATGACCTGTAGTTAATTAGTGCATAGCTCGAATATAAATAAGCTGCCATTTTGGTGCGACCCTGACGTCATGTTCTCAATACGTCATTTCAAACCCTTCTTCTCGGTGCATAGCTTGATACGTATTCTTGTTTGATTACTTCTCCATAGTTTCATTTCTGACATAAGTTAGACTTTCTCTCCATGGCTTTCATTGGAGTATTACGTGTTGAAGCTGCAATCTCTTTCATGGTGGTCAACCATACTTCTCTATAGTTTCATTTCTGACATAAGTTAGACTTTCTCTCCATGGCTTTCATTGGAGTATTGCGTGTTGAGGCTGCAATCTCTTTCATGGTGGTCAACCATACTTCTCTTTCATGCTCTGAATATGCGTCTTGTTGCACACACTTTATTGTTTTAGCTTTCGGAACCGTTCATCATTGTTCAATCTGCAACATCAAAGCAAGCTACAAGAGCGGAATGGCGCTCCATGGAGGCTAATCTTCGATGCGGATCCGGCAATGATTATGACGATGAGTTTCATTTAGTGCAAAGTGTCTCCAATTTATGTTCGAGAGTCTTCGGAAGCTTTTATTTTCAAAGGCAATTAGGCTCTTGTTTTAGAGTGGATTCGCAGCTCTCGGACCTACATGTTAGCTCGGGTATCACATAAGAGATGTACAATCTCAATTTCGTGCGCACAGGCAGCGGAAGACAACTGAAAGTAAGCACCGTACCGCTTTGGCATGAAGTGTCTACCAATTTACATGTTTACGCTAAACAAAAAAAAAGTGATCGCCATCTTGTAATCATTAAGGTGGATATATATTTTGCCAGACTTCATTAAATAAAGGTAACATTTTGTGTAGATTGATATCGTCTGTTAATTTTAGCTGCAAATTTGACTGTGTGGTTTTTATTTATTTTTGTTAATATGTGTTCAATTTCTGTATCAGGTGAATTTCTCAAATGAAGCTTTTAATGGCGGCACAATTTCTTCTTCAAGTAGACAGAAGGATTTAATGGTTGCTGTGTATTTAATATTTCTTTAAATATTGTGTCCACCTCTATCTTGGTTGTTCTTCTGTTAACAATAATGTACCAAAACAAGGCAGGCTGTTGATTTATGTGGAGGGAGAATATAAAACGTACTTTTCTGCAATACACACACGAAATACAACACACGCAATACAACACGCGCAATACAACATACGCAATACAACACACGCAATACAACACACGCAATACAACACACGCAATACAACACACGCAATACAACACACGCAATACAACACACGCAATACAACACACGCAATACAACACACTCAATACAACACACTCAATACAACACACGCAATACAACACACGCAATACAACACACGCAATACAACACACGCAATACAACACACGCAATACAACACACGCAATACAACACACGCAATACAACACACGCAATACAACACACGCAATACAACACACGCAGTACAACACACGCAGTACAACACACGCAGTACAACACACGCAGTACAACACACGCAATACAACACACGCAGTACAACACACGCAGTACAACACACGCAATACAACACACGCAATACAACACACGCAATACAACACATGCAATACAACACACTCAATACAACACACGCAATACAACACACGCAATACAACACACGCAATACAACACACGCAATACAACACACGCAGTACAACACACGCAGTACAACACACGCAGTACAACACACGCAGTACAACACACGCAGTACAACACACGCAGTACAACACACGCAGTACAACACGCAATACAACACACGCAATACAACACGCGCAAAACAGCATATTCTAGACCGTTAACATAATAATCATTGTGGACAATGGCTAGCTGGACGGAGGCCGAGTTTCCTGCCTCAAACCTTCTAACCTACTGTGACTCATTTACAACGACAAGAGAAGACATATCATTGGCAACGACCTCCACAGCATGACAACAATAAAGTATGAAGAAATCTACAGAAGACCTCAATGCGGGCTGCTTTTTTTTTCTTCGAAACTCTCGCGCTAGTCTCGAGGTACAACACGTGTCAATCGCTGAAGTCTAAACAAATATGTACAGAAGACGGATGTCTTGGACCATCCCCCGTAACATTAGCCGCAGATAAAGCATCCGTAATGACGTGTTTACAATTCTCTTCCAAACTTCCCAATTAACTCTTTCCATACGTTTCGACGCACCGTGCGCCACGTGGATTTCGATCATGTACGTCTAGCCGCACAGTGCGTCACTTTCAATTTCATTAGTGCAAACTGTCATCAAAGAATATTCTGTTTATACGTCCTGTATCATCTTTGTATTGGTGAAACATAATTCCTTGTTTAATTATATACAAATGCATGTATACTATATTAAGTGTTAGATAAATATAAACATGTAGATTAATATTTAAAAACATGAAACATTTTGTCTCTGAAATCTCTACTGCTAAATTGATAAAATCTTCCGGTACTGAAAGAATTAAGAATTTTTTTTAAAACGTGACGTAGGTTAATCCTGTGGATTATCTGATCTTGTCGTCCAATCACTTCCTCTTCATTTCTTGTTTTCGTTTGCCTGGTATGTGCCATGTAGACTGGTCTCAATAGGAACTACAGATCTTGTACCATAAGCTTGATAACAAGGTGCACAACACAGCTAAGAAACATAAAATACAATGATTGTAAAGTCAGATTGTACTAGCTTTGAGCTCAATGATAATAATCTATTGCTTATTCAAATAGTGAGCTGCGATAGCTCAGTAGTTATGTAACTGGACTACAACGGACAAGGGTTAAAGTTCGATCCCAATCGACGGCTTCCGAGTTCACCCAACCTTAAATGGGTACCGGATTTTGTCTTGGAAAGTAAAGCGGCACGGGCGTAATACCGACCACATTACCCTGAAAATCTTGCGCTGAAGGTCTGTAAAATGTATGGTCACTAACACCCTATTCCCTTACGCCATTACATATTTACTTATTCATATAGTACGTAAAGTTAATAATTGTGTTCAGGTTAATGGTAACAATGTTGATCAACAATAAATATTAACACTTCTCAATTCCAGCAAGGCGGGTCCCTACTAAAAGGTAAGAGCTTTATTTTCTTTGTTATTTATTTATTTTTTTTCCTTTCGAAATAACAATTGTGTTGTTTCCTCACGGCTGTGCTTGCATATTTCAAGACTGGTATTGTAGTTGTATTTCCTCAAAGTTCTGTAGTTCTAGTCTTGGCAGAGGAAGTAGGCGAATCCTGAACAGTCGGAGACGAGGCAAGAAAGTCGTTAAAGTCACATAACCGCGAATTTATAAATGAGTAGTGAGAATAGAATGAAGAGATAGCATGAGGAATAATGTAGTTCTACAACAGATCAAGGCAAAGACAAAGATTATTTACATTAGAAGAAAATCGTCTGTGTAATATTAGTGATCCGTTTGTTATAAATATACAATATCTATATCATCATGATCATCATTAAGTACCGGGCCTGCTGGCGTAGATGATCATGTCTATCCACAACTCTCGATCTCGACAGTTATTTATCATTTCTGTTGTTGACCTTCTGTCAAGCCATTCTCTTAAGCTGTCTGGTATTTTTTCTCTCAGCTTCCCTCTATCTCTTCGTCCCTCAATTTTCCAGGATGTGACAATATATTCCAGCTGTTCCTTTCTCATTACATGACCAAAAAATGATGATTGTTTCTTCCTAATATTGGAAATTAGCTCTCTTTTTGCTTTGACCTCTTATTACTCTTCTTAACTGTCCATGTCATTTTCAAAATTCTTCTGTAAAACCACATTTCTAAAGACTCCAGTGGTTTTCTTGTCTGTTGTCCTATTGTCCATGCTTCACATCCATATGTTAAGACTGGCTCTACATAACATTTAAGAATTCTTTTTCTTATTTCTATTGTCAAAAATGGATTGCATAGTATCTTCCTCAGTTTTTGGAAAGCTGCTTTTGCCTGAGCCATTCTGCATCTCACCTCTTTTGTACATAGTGACTGATTAGTGATAAGTGACTATCATCATCATCATTGAGTGCCGTCTCCGCAACGAAGGTTGGCTACCATGGAGCGCCATTTTGCTCTATCTCTTGCTTTGATGGTGCAGGTTGTCATCGGTTGATTTGTCCATCTTTTGATGTTACTCGTCCATGTTAATCTTGGTCTGCCTCTGCCTCTTTTACCTTGTATTTTCCCCTCCAGGATCACTTTCAGTAGGCTGTTGTGTCTTTTAACATGGCCTAAGAATCGCATTTGTCTTGTTCTAATTGTGTTCAGAAGTTCTCTTTTCATTTTTAGTTGTTTTAAGACTTTGTCATTTGTTTTCTTTTCCTTCCATCCAATTCTACCTATTCTTCTATATATCCACATTTCAAAGGCTTCAATTCTCTGTTCTGTTTTCTTGTCTAATGTCCATGTTTCAGCACCATATAGGAATATTGAGAAGATGTAACATTTTGCTATTCTTAGTTTTAGCTCTGGTGTTATTTGTTTTGATGTTAGTATGTCCTTCATGACATTAAAATTACTTTTTGCCATTCCTATTCTTTTGTTTATTTCAGTTGTACATTTTCCATCACTGGTTATAGTATGTCCAAGGTAGTTATAGTTCTGAACTGTCTCAAGGTCTATTCCTTCAATTTTGATATCCACTTGTGGGTTTTGGGTATTTTCTTTGTTTATGATCATAGTTTTAGTCTTGTTGATATTCATATCTAGTCCATATTTTTTGCTTGTCGTGTTTATTTCATTAAGTAATTGTTGTAGGTCTTTAGGATTTTCTGCTAGTAGTACAGTATCGTCAGCATATCTTAGGTTATTGATTATCTTTCCATTAATTTGTAGGCCTGGCATCTCTATGATGTTTTTAAAGATTTGCTCAGTGTATAGATTGAACAAGCTTGGTGATAGGATGCATCCTTGTCTTACTCCTCTTTTTATATCAATGGGTGTAGAGAACTCTTTGTTATATTTTATTATTGCTGTTTGCTCCCAGTATAGATTGCATATTAGTCGTATATCCATGTCATCTAGATGTATCTCTTTTAGGCATTCTATAAGTTGTTTGTGGTGTACTCTATCAAAAGCTTTGGTGTAGTCTATGAAGCAGGCATATATTGGTTTGTTTACTTCTGTGTATTTTTCGATTAATGTTCTCATGCAGAATATGGCTTCTTTTGTCCCGCTATTTTTCCTAAATCCAAATTGCTGCTCATCTAATTCAGTATTGATTTTATTCTGAATCCTTCCTTGTATAACTTTTAGCAAGATTTTTGTAACATGGCTCATTAGGCTTATTGTTCTAAAGCCACTGCATTCAAGTGACTATAGGGAAGCATAAATTCAGTCAAATGTTGGATAAGTCACTACAGGGATATCTATTGTGAAATGTTGGATAAGTGACTATAGGGAAGACTATTGTCAAATGTTGGATAAGTGACTATAGGGAAGTCTATTGTCAAATGTTTGATAAGTAACTATAGGGAAGTCTATTGTCAAATGTTGGATAAGTAACTATAGGGAAGTCTATTGTCAAATGTTGGATAAGTGATTATAGGGAAGTCTATTGTCAAATGTTGGATAAGTGACTATAGGGAAATATATTGTCAAATGTTGGATAAGTGACTATGGGAAATCTATTGTCAAATGTTGGATAAGTAACTATAGGGATGTATATTTTGAAATGTTGTTAAGTAACTATAGGGAAGTCTATTGTCAAATGTTGGATAAGTGACTATATGGAAATATATGGTGAAGTGTTGGAGAGGTTACTATCATCATCAAGTACCGGGCCTAGTGGCGTAGGTGATCATGTCTCTCCACAACTTTCGATCTCGGCAGTTATTTATCATTTCTGTTCTTGACCTGCTGCCAAGCCAGTCTCTTAAGCTGTCTGTTATTTTTTTTTCTTTGCTTCCCTCTATCTCTTCGTCCCTCAATTTTTCCAGTTGTTACAATATATTCAAGTTGTTCTCTTCTCATTGCATGGCCAAAAAATGATGATTGTTTCTTCCTAAAATTGGAAATTAGCTCTCTTTTTGCTTTGACCTCTCTCAGAACCTCTTCATTACTCTTCTTAGCTGTCCGTGTTATTCTCAACATTCTACTGTAAAACCACATCACTCCAGTGATTTTCTTGCCTGTTGTCCTATTGTCCATGACTCGCATCCGTATGTTAAGACTGGCTCTACGTTACATTTAAGAACTCTTTTTCCTGTTTCTATTGTCAAAAATGAATTTGCATAGTATTTTCTTCATTTTTTGGAAAGCTGCTTTTGCCTGAGCCATTCTACATCTCACCTCTTTTGTACAATTGGTAGTATTCTACCTTCTCTATAGGTGACTATAGGGAAGTCTATTGTCAAATGTTGGATAAGTGACTATAGGGAAATCTATTGTGATGTTGGATAAGTGACTATAGGTAAGTCTGTTGTGAAATGTTGGATAAGTGATTATAAGGAAGTCTATTGTCAAATGTTGGATAAATGACTATAGGGAAGTCTGTTGTGAAATGTTGGGTAAGTGATTATAAGGAAGTCTATTGTCAAATGTTGGATAAATGACTATAAGGAAGTCTGTTGTGAAATGTTGGATAAGTGACTATAGGGAAGTCTATTGTGAATTGTTGGATAAGTGACTATAGGGAAGTCTATTGTGAAATGTTGGATAAGTGACTATAGGGAAGAAAAAAAATAAAAGCTGCCCAAATAAAAAAATCCCCACCGAAAAACTAACAGACAAAGAGTGGAATTTAGAGACAAATATTCATCATAATCTTCATAGTAATAAAAAAAAAGCATGCATCTCTTTGTTGTTAACTCAGTGGTTAGTGAACTGGGCTACAAAGGACAGGAGCGATCCCGATCGACGGCGTCCAGGATCAACTAGCCTGAAATGGGTACCGGATTTTTTTCTGAGAATGTAAAGCGCCACGGGCGTAATACTGACCACATTACCTGAAAAATCATGTGTCGAAGGTCTGTAAAAATTATGATCACTAACACCATATTCCCTATACGGCACTTGGTGTGACGGGGGTACTTTACTTTTCGTTATTATTATTATTCTTTGGTGTGTACTGAAGAGGTACTTGCACGGATGTGTTTTCACGGAGCTAAGCAAACGGAGCTAAGCCATGTTGTAACTATCCACTATCACATTCATGTCGGACGAATCAAACTTTTGGACTACTATTCTTTAAGTTAAAGCTGGAGAAAACCAGAACTAAAAAAATGAAGAAATATAATGGTGAAACGAAAGAAAGAAAAGACTGAATCCAATACTGAAATGCAAAACATGTAACAAAAGTCAAGAGCAATCATACGGTTTATAATGAACATAAGAACAGAACCCAAGATCCAGTGTATTGTTGAAATGAAAAAAAAATACACAGAATGGAGAAGTAATGTAATGTTCAGATAGGAAAGGGCAAGACCTGCAGTACAAATATAAAGATGAAAGTAAGAAACAAAATGTGGACGGTATACTGGTTAGACTTCTTTTGCTGGTTACACTAATATGTCATTACTAGCTTCATTGTTGTCTAGAAGACAAGGAATGAAATTCACGGTTTGATTAAAGTGGAAAACAAAAGTGTCTTCTATCTGCTATGACCTAAAGACAAGCAATGAAATTCACGGTTTGATTAAAGTGGAAAACAAAAAATACTTCTATCTGCTATGACCTAAAGACAAGCAATGAAATTCACGGTTTGATTAAAGTGGAAAACAAAAGTGTCTTCTATCTGCTATGACCTAAAGACAAGCAATGAAATTCACGGTTTGATTAAAGTGGAAAACAAAAGTGTCTTCTGTCTGCTATGACCTAATTCAACTCGAAGAGCTTATGACATGCTGTTTATAAGAAATAAGAATGTTAAGATAGATTTTTTAAAAATGAAGATTTTATTTGTTCTGTCGCGCAGGCCATTTGATCTGTATGCACCGAGAACAGTTGAGGAACCTCACTTCGAGTCGAAGTAGACTGGCTAACCAAAGGATGAAGATGGCATATGTTGAAGGAGGGATAGATAGAACTACCTTACACAGCGTCACATTTATGTTCATTATTTGTGTGGTGCCATGCATACCATATCACGATCACCACGTGTCGCACCGGTTGGCGTAGGCGATCATGTCCTTCCATTTTTTCTATCCAGAGCGCATCGTATCAATTCTGTTGTTGACTGTTTTCCGTGCCATGACACCAAGTTATCTAGTATCTTCTATCTTTATCGTCCGCGATCTATCTTTTTCTGTATTTTGCCAATTGTGACCAAGTACTCTAACTTTCACCTTCTCATGATGTACCTGAAAAACGTTGACCTTTTTTCTTTCTGACGCTTTAAGGAGCTTCCATTTTGGGTTGGCCTCTTTAAGAATGTCGTCGTTGGTCATTTTAGCTGTCCATTGAACTTTCAACATTCTCTAAATTTCTTTTCATTTGATTGTATCCTGTCCGTGATTCGCTTCCATAGGTCAGAATTGGCACTATTTAGCACTTTTAGAGCACATAATCTAGTACATAAATAAATATGTAATAAAAGGATTTTATGTTTTTTTTTCAATCTACATGACTGCATGATGGAGAAGTATGAATGAACACAATATTTTAGTTCATATAAGCCGATCTGAAATGATTAACTTCAAAACAATTTCAACAGGAGTGTGGATTTATGTTGATTGCGATCATGTTGTCTTTGCTTAATAATTTTGTATTTTTTAAAAAAAAAACTGTAACACTCTTTTATCTCTGAAACATTTTAACTTTCCTTCTAGACCAAATTATTTCGGTTAATCCAACTAATATTTCTGGTGTTTCTTGAAGAACAGTATATCTAGCTTTCCAAATATACTACCTTTGATTCTCGAACCAAATTACATTTGTTTCTCTCACAACTTAAAAAAAACTGCAGAAACATGGACATTTAGATAATAAAACAGAACAGCAAATTAAAGCCTTTGAAATGTGGATATATAGAAGACTGGGTAGAATTGGATGGAAAGAAAAGAAAACAAATGATCAAGTGTTAAAACAGCTAAAAATGAAAAGAGAACTACTAAATACAATTAAAACAAGACCAATGCGATTTTTGGGGCATGTTAAAAGACACAACAGCCTACTAAAAGTAATCTTGAAAGGGAAAACACAAGGTAAAAGAGGCAGAGGCAAACTAACTAACTGTAAACGTGAACGTGTAACATTAAAATACGTACAGGTCAGCCTATGACAATCTGCACCATCAAAGCGAGAGACAGAGCGTAATGGCGCTTCATGGTAGCCAACCTTTGATGCGGTGACGGTCCTCAATGATGATGAACAACTTCATCTTTATTTCTAGAATTACATTGGTTACTTGTTCCTAATTACAGTGTATGTATTTTTGAACTTTATTATCTTTTTTCTTCCAAATCAATTATTTTTCTTCAACCAAACTATCTTTCTTTCTTCAACCAAACTATCTTTGTTTCATCAACCACACTATCTTTGTTTCTTCAACCAAACTATCTTTGTTTCTTCAACCAAACTATCTTTGTTTCTTCAACCACACTATCTTTGTTTCATCAACCACACTATCTTTGTTTCTTCAACCAAACTATCTTTGTTTCATCAACTAAACTATCTTTGTTTCTTCAACCAAACTATCTTTGTTTCTTCAACCACACTATCTTTGTTTCTTCAAGCACACTATCTTTGTTTCTTTAACCACAATGTCTTTGTTTCTTCAACTACACTATCTTTGTTTCTTCAACCACACTATCTTTGTTTCTTCAACCGCAATGTCTTTGTTTCTTCAACCACAATGTCTTTGTTTCTTTAACCACAATATCTTTGTTTCTTCAACCACACTATCTTTGTTTCTTCAACCGCAATGTCTTTGTTTCTTCAACCACAATGTCTTTGTTTCTTTAACCACAATATCTTTGTTTCTTCAACCACACTATCTTTGTTTCTTCAACCGCAATGTCTTTGTTTCTTCAACCACAATGTCTTTGTTTCTTTAACCACAATATCTTTGTTTCTTCAACCACACTATCTTTGTTTCTTCAACCACACTATATTTGTTTCTTTAACCACAATGTCTTTGTTTCTTCAACCACACTATCTTTGTTTCTTCAACCACACTATCTTTGTTTCTTCAACCGCAATGTCTTTGTTTCTTCAACCACACTATCTTTGTTTCTTTAACCACAATGTCTTTGTTTCTTCAACCACATTATCTTTGTTTTTTCAACCGCAATGTCTTTGTTTCTTCAACCACACTATCTTTGTTTCTTTAACCACAATGTTTTTGTTTCTTCAACCGCAATGTCTTTGTTTCTTCAAACACACTATCTTTGTTTCTTCAACCAAACTATCTTTGTTTCTTCAACCACAATGTCTTTGTTTCTTCAACCACACTATCTTTGTTTCTTCAACCACACTATCTTTGTTTCTTCAACCACAATGTCTTTGTTTCTTCAACCGCAATGTCTTTGTTTCTTCAACCACACTATCTTTGTTTCTTCAACCGCAATGTCTTTGTTTCTTCAACCACAATGTCTTTGTTTCTTCAACCACAATGTCTTTGTTTCTTCAACCACACTATCTTTGTTTCTTAAACCACACTATCTTTGTTTCTTCAACCACAATGTCTTTGTTTCTTCAACCGCAATATCTTTGTTTCTTCAACCACACTATCTTTGTTTCTTCAACCGCAATGTCTTTGTTTCTTCAACCACACTATCTTTATTTCTTCAACCAAACTATCTTTGTTTCTTTAACTACACTATATCTACAATAACATTTTCTCTATTTCTTCAACCAAACTATCTTTGTTTCTTTAACCAGACACTATATCTACAATAACATTTTCTCTATTTCTTCAACCACACTATCTTTGTTTCTTTAACCAAACACTATATCTACAATAACATTTTCTCTATTTCTTCAACCACACTATCTTTGTTTCTTCAAGCGCAATGTCTTTGTTTCTTCAACCACAATGTCTTTGTTTCTTCAACCACACTATCTTTGTTTCTTTAACCACAATGTCTTTGTTTCTTCAACCACACTATCTTTGTTTCTTCAACCGCAATGTCTTTGTTTCTTCAACCGCAATGTCTTTGTTTCTTCAACCACACTATCTTTGTTTCTTCGACCGCAATGTCTTTGTTTCTTCAACCACACTATCTTTGTTTCTTCAACCACACTATCTTTGTTTCATTAACCACAATGTCTTTGTTTCTTCAACCACACTATCTTTGTTTCTTCAACCGCAATGTCTTTGTTTCTTCAACCGCAATATCTTTGTTTCTTCAACCGCAATGTCTTTGTTTCTTCAACCGCAATGTCTTTGTGTCTTCAACCGCAATGTCTTTGTTTCTTCAACCGCAATGTCTTTGTTTCTTCAACCGCAATGTCTTTGTTTCTTCAACCACAATGTCTTTGTTTTTTTCAACCACAATGTCTTTGTTTCTTCAACCACAATGTCTTTGTTTCTTCAACTACACTATCTTTATTTCTTCAACCAAACTATCTTTGTTTCTTTAACCAGACACTATATCTACAATAACATTTTCTCTATTTCTTCAACCACACTAACTTTATTTCTTTAACCAGACACTATATGTACAATAACATTTTCTCTATTTCTTCAACCACACTATCTTTGTTTCTTTAACCAGACACTATAACTACAATAACATTTTCTCTATTTCTTCAACCACACTATCCTTGTTTCATCAACCACAATATTCTTATTTTTTTTAACCCACACCATCCTTGTTTTTTTTAAAAACAACAATATCCCTGTTTATTCAATCACACAATCCTTGTTTCTTCAACCACACTATCCTCGTTTCTTCAACCACACTATCCTCGTTTCTTCAACCACACTATCCTCGTTTCTTCAACCACACTATCCTCGCTAAGTGTGTATGTCTAGGGAGGGTATGGTGTATTTCTAGAGAGAGTATGGTAGGGTGTATGTCTAGAGAGAGTATGGTAGGGTGTATGTCTAGAGAGAGTATGGTAGGGTGTATGTCTAGATAGAGATGGTATGGTGTATGTGTAGAGAGAGTATGGTATGGTGTATGTCTAGAGAGAGTATGGTAGGGTGTATGTCTAGAGAGAGCATGGTATGGTGTATGTCTAGAGAGAGTATGGTATGGTGTATGTCTAGAGAGAGTATGGTAGGGTGTATGTCTAGAGAGAGCATGGTATGGTGTATGTCTAGAGAGAGTATGGTATGGTGTATGTCTAGAGAGAGTATGGTAGGGTGTATGTCTAGGGAGAGTATGGTATGGTGTATGTCTAGAGAGAGTATGGTATGGTGTATGTCTAGGGAGGGTATGGTAGGGTGTATCTCTAGAGAGAGTATGGTAGGGTGTATGTCTAGAGAGAGTATGGTAGGGTGTATGTCTAGGGAGGGTATGGTAGGGTGTATGTCTAGAGAGAGTATGGTAGGGTGTATGTCTAGGGAGGGTATGGTATGGTGTATGTCTATAGAGAGTATGGTATGGTGTATGTCTAGGGAGAGTATGGTATGGTGTATGTCTAGAGAGAGTATGGTATGGTGTATGTCTAGGGAGGGTATGGTAGGGTGTATGTCTAGGGAGGGTATGGTAGGGTGTATGTCTAGGGAGGGTATGGTAGGGTGTATGTCTAGGGAGGGTATGGTAGGGTGTATGTCTAGGGAGGGTATGGTAGGGTGTATGTCTAGGGAGGGTATGGTAGGGTGTATGTCTAGGGAGGGTATGGTAGGGTGTATGTCTAGAGTGTATGTCCTTTCCAAGATCTGTCTTTACATTAGTCATGGCTCTCTTCGCTTCTCTTCTTTCTTTGATGTATTTCCATGTAGTGTCTGAAATCCAAGCTCGTTTTTCCATTTTCTTTCTTTTATGCCCTTTTAGAATTTTAGAACATTGTGCACGTTGAGCTATCAACATTATGACAACCACTTCCGTTAATATGTAAGGCTGTACAGTTTTATTACAGTTGTTACTGATCTTACTGTGGGTCTCATATGCTTTCTTGATCTCTTCTCATATTTGCTTGCAATGGTAGCCACACGTTTCTACTTTTTTCTGTTTTATAAATATAAATTGGATCTATGGGAGATCCTTTCTTTTATGATCTCATTCTTAATTTTGTTTCTTCTGGTTGTTCTACCCTCTTTGCAAGAACATTTCATTTCTGTATAACTAACACCGACTTCTGGTTAAACTGTTGCACCGAATGGGAACAACTGGGAAGAACTATATTACGGAAAGATTTAAATAATGTATAGCAGTTAAAAGCACTGAAATAAAAGGCGTGCTCACTTGACCAGTCCACCACTGAATGCGACCCACACGGCGACAAGACGGGAGACGCCTTCGCTATGCTATAGATTGAACGCAAATAATTCTATTTGGACCATTTCTCGAAGGGGTATGCACATTCTATTGTGCAAGAGGCTGGTTAGATGTCCGATAAGAGACATGAGATGATGGTGTGTGTTTAAGACGTGAATCTTTATCTCTCTCACACACTCTTTCTCTCACAAAACTCTTTATCTCTCTCACACACTCTTTATCTCACAAAACTCTTTATCTCTCTCACACACTCTTTCTCTCTCAAAACTCTTTATCTCTCTCACACACTCTTTCTCTCACAAAACTCTTTATCTCTCTCACACACTCTTTATCTCTCTCACACACTCTTTCTCTCTCTCACACACTCTTTCTCTCACACACTCTTTATCTCTCTCACACACTCTTTATCTCTCTCACACACTCTTTCTCTCACAAAACTCTTTATCTCTCTCACACACTCTTTATCTCTCTCACACACTCTTTCTCTCACAAAACTCTTTATCTCTCTCACACACTCTTTATCTCTCTCGCACTCTTTATCACTCTCACACACTCTTTATCTCTCTCTCACAACTCTTTATCTCTCTCACACACTCTTTCTCTCTCACAACTCTTTATCTCTCTCTCACATTCTATATCTCTCTCACACACTCTTTCTCTCTCACAACTCTTTATCTCTCTCACAACTCTTTATCTCTCTCACACACTCTTTATCTCTCTTACAACTATTTATCTCTCTCACAACTCTTTATCTCTCTCACAACTCTTTATCTTTCACTCACACCCTTTATCTCTCTCTCACACCCTTTATCTCTCTCACACACTCTTTATCTCTCTCACAACTCTTTATCTCTCTCACAACTCTTTACCTCTCTCTTACACCCTTTATCTCTCTCTCACACTCTTTATCTCTCTCTCTATCAGGACGGTATTTATAAGTACACTTTTCAACAGCTTCAGACCGACTTTGCTTTGTGAGAAAATCAAGTATCTTTAGTTCTATCTATACACATTTATTCTCTTTCTGTATATGTTCATGTCTTGTAATTTTAATACGCACGTGTTTTTTTTCTACATAAAGCATTGACTATCAATGTTTGACTCAAAATTCCAATGCGTTTTTTTTAGCCCTACTCACGCTTTATTGTTGTATCTGTTATTAACTGTATAATCCTTCATCTGTGCCTACATCTTTTCTATAAAATTTAAATTGGAACCCTTTAAATTGTGCTTTGTTATATAAATATATAATGTTATATATATTTTCATAATCATCAAGTATCGTGCCTGCTGAAGTAGGTGATCATGGCCCTCAATAACTTTCGATCTCGACAGTTATTTATCCTTTCTGTTGTTGACCTTCTGCCAAGCCATTCTCTTAAGCTATCTGGTATCTGTTCTCTTTGCTACCCTCTATCTCTTCGTCTCTCAATATTCCCAGATGTCACAACATATTCCAGCTCTTCCCTTCTCATTGAATGGCCAAAAATTGATGATTGTTTCTTCCTAATTATATATATTCTATATATATTCTCTATTGACGTAATCTCAGATCATGAC
The DNA here is from genome assembly GCA_032433765.1 of Megaustenia siamemsis. NCBI lineage: Eukaryota > Metazoa > Mollusca > Gastropoda > Stylommatophora > Ariophantidae > Megaustenia > Megaustenia siamemsis. The sequence continues at coordinate 17,920,985 of JAVIAB010000088.1, forward strand.
ATAATAAACATTGGGAAATCATACATCAGAAAGTTAGACCTAGAGATAAAGATCTTTGCATCTGTTTGGAGATAAAGATCTTTACTTATGTAGTATGTATCTAGGAAATGGTGAATATTATTTTAAATGTTGCAGCCTCTGCACATTGTACTTTTTCTTTCCTTCCTCATTTGGCTTTTTGCGTCGAGGGGAGATACAATTTGCGGAATTTTGCTCTTCTGTTCGCCTCTGCTGCTGTTATGTTTCCTAGTGCTTCTAATATTCCATCGATTCATCTTTTTCGTGGTCGACCCTTGGGTCTGGTATTCTCACGTTTGTTGAAGGCTCGTTGTGTTGTGTTTTGTTCTTTCTGCCTGGTCACGTGGTTTTTATCTGTTGTTTATTTATGTATTTTTTGGCGGGGGTACTCTTGGCTTTTTTCTCAGTTCTTCATTTCTGATCTTATCTCTCAGACTGTTTCCCGTCATTCGTCTAACACATTTCATCTGTTATTTTTTCTTATTGTTCTTGCATCTAGAGTCCAGGTCTGGCATTGGTAGCACAACGTTGGGATGATGATTGTATTGTATAGTGCTGGTTTTCCCTCTAGAGTTATTTCCTTGTTGGACACTGATGATAACTGTTCAATGATTTGACAAGCTTTGTTGAATCTTGATTCTATCTCTGTTGTTTTTTAATTATCGTTTGTCACTAAACTTCCTAGGTACTTGAATTCCTCTACTTGTTTTAGTTGCCTGCCTTCTGCACATTGTACAATCTTTACAAACTATGACATTTGTACAATCTCTACATTCTTATAATATTTGTCTCTATCATAGAAGTGATTCCTCTGAGATTTGTTTTTTTTTTTTTGTTATGTGTGATTACTATCCGTTAGAAAAGTAGATGTTTGTATTAGTGTGTGTGTGTAAATATGTATCATTCTTATTTTCTAAATAAAAGTGTACCAGAATCCTATCACTAAATAACGAAGAAAAATCAACATAATATTCAAGACCAAAAATTCCCCTGCATCTACTTTTCAATGGATATTTTTTAATGATAATTTTTCTAATGCATTGAACTTGAACAAGAGAGATTGTTTTACACATAAAAAGAAAGAATTGTGACTATTATAGCATTGAAGGTTAACTTGTTCCGGGAATGTTCCAAATATAAAAAGCCTTGATATATATATATCAGGACAGGTAACTGACAGAGAGACAGATAATTGCATGAGAGACATAATTGACAGAGGAACAGATAATTGACAGAGAGACAGATAACTGACAGAGAGACAGATAACTGACAGAGAGACAGATAACTGACAGAGAGACAGATAACTGACAGAGAGACAGATAACTGACAGAGAGACAGATAACTGACAGAGAGACAGATAACTGACAGAGAGACAGGTAACTGACAGAGAGACAGATAACTGACAGAGAGACAGATAATTGACAGAGGGACAGATAATTGACAGAGAGACAGGTAACTGACAGAGAGACAGGTAACTGACAGAGAGAGACAGATAATTGACAGAGGGACAGATAATTGACAGAGAGACAGGTAACTGACAGAGAGACAGATAACTGACAGTGAAACAGATAACTGACAGAGAGACAGAGAACTGACAGTGAGACAGATAACTGACAGAGAGACAGATAATTGACAGAGAGACAGATAACTGACAGAGAGACAGATAATTGACAGTGAGACAGATAACTGACAGAGAGACAGATAACTGACAGAGAGACAGATAACTGACAGTGAGACAGATAACTGACAAAGAGACTGATAATTGACTGAAAGACAGATAATCTATAGTGGGGCAGATAATTGACAGAGAGACATATAATTGACTGAGAAACAGACACTTAAAACAAAAAAAATAATAATACACTACTTCTCATTTCGCTGATTCTGTTATCTTGCAAATATGTAAAGAGAAGATATGAAATTGACACAACTTCAAAGTCACTTAAAACTCACTCGCTAATTAGCAGACAGAAAAATCGATTAATTTGTGTAAGATCTGAAGAGTTCTCGCCACCTAGCGGTAGACGTAACTACTTGTTCTAGTGATCAAGCCTCTAAAAGCTGCGAAAGTAACAACACGCTAAGTAACTGGAGTGTAGGTTTGCTGAGATCCTTCATGTCTGTTTTTGCGTCTCGGAAATACTGGCTTGGAGCCACACAGTTCAATTGATCTTCGCGACAGAAACATAAGTACATCAATTTTTACTAATGTAATATTTCCTTTCCTGCCCTTTATCGTTTTTTTTCTTTGAAATCCTAGTACGCGAGGAGGGAAATGTTGTAAGAGGATTTAATTTGGTTTTTCTAAGTGAAATATCCAACATTAAAGGTCGCGAAGAATATGTGGCACAAAAAATTGAAGGTAGTAGAATAACTGAGGACTTGCATCTTCTCTATAGCAAGACATGGTTGTGAATCATAAACAATCTTGCAAATCGCAAGGAATAAAATCGATGCATTCAAAACAAAATACTACATAAAAATCCTTAAGATACCTTTGATAAAGAAAGATCGCAATGAAGACATACTAAATGACTTGAACATTTAAAATGCAATGTCTTATAAACACGTTTCTTAAGTAAAAAAAAAAAGTAAAGTGCCCCCGTCACGCCATGTGGCGTATAGGGAATATGGTGTTAGTTACCATAAAATTTACAGACCTTCAGCACATGATTTTTTGGGGTAAAGTGGTCGGTATTACGCCCGTGCTGCTTTACTTTCCCAGAAAAAAAACCGGTATCCATTTAAGGCTGGCTGAACCCGGAAGACGTCGGTTGGGATCGAACCCTACCTCTTGTCCTTTGTAGTCCAGTTCACTAACGACTGAGCTATCACGGCTCCCACTTTTCTTAAGAGGAAACTAAAAAACTATGGCCATATCAAAAGACACAGCGGGATAGAAATTGGGGCTACTCATCAAGTGCAAACCAAGAGGAAGAAGATTTCAAGACATTAAGAAGACCGTAAACATGACAAGAGAAGAAGTTGGAGATCTCGCTAAAGACAAATATTCTTTCAGACGGGCTGTGGTGAATGCAATGTTCCTGTGGGAGATCTGACTAGAGACAGAGATTTTTTCATACTGGCTATGGTGAATGTAACGTTCTACAAAGGACATATAATCTAATAAAAAAAAAGTAAAAAGTAAAGTACCCCCGTCACACCAAGTGGCGTATAGGGAATATGGTGTTAGTGACCATACATTTTACAGACCTTCAGCACATGATTTTTGGGATAATGTAGTCGGTATTACGCCCGTACCGCTTTACTTTCCCAGAAAAAATCCGGTACCCATTAAAGGCTGGGTGAACCCGGAAGACATCGGTTGGGATCGAACCCTACCTCCTGTCCTTTGTAGTCCAGTTCACAAACCACTGAGCTGTTGCAGCTCCCTATACGATCTAATGATGATGTCAAATGTTTCATACTGTTAGATGTTTGTCTATCCTTTGTTCTTTCATCCAAAATATACCCGCCATTATTGTCTCCCTTTATATTGGCCTAGGTGTGTTCTATTGTTGATTACACCAAGCTGTGCTATTGGGTACTTCTATACCAACTTGTCACCTTCACCTTGACATTTGTAGGTGTTTATATATCACTCCTCTCAACCCCTCCTCCCTTTGCCAGACCGGTTTCTCTGTGTCTTGGTCTGCTACGGGCGCGGTGGCCTTCGATCAGCTTTGGTTTGATTTATTCTGACCAAGGCAACACAATCAGCTATGAGCCTCTGATCGTGTTACGTGTAAGTGTTTTATCGGCGTCTTGATCTCAGCCATGATGTGAATGTGTTTAACTTTGACTATCCACATCCGTCTATAGATTTCATCATCATCATCATCGAGTGCCATCTCCGCGACGAAGGTTGGAGCCATGGAGCACCATTCCACTCTGTCTCTTGATTTGATGGTGCAGGATGCCATAGGCTGACTTGTCAATCTTTTGATGTTACTCGTCCATGTTAATCTTGGTCTACCTCTGCCTCTTTTACCTTGTATTGTTCCCTCCAAGATTACTTTTATTAGGCTGTTATGTCTTTTAACATGGCCCAAAAATCGCATTTGTCTTGTTTGAATTGTGTTTTGTAGTTCTCTTTTCATTTTTAGTTGTTTTAAGTCTTCATAGTTTGTTTTCTTTTCCTTCCATCCAGTTCTACCTATTCCTCTATAAATCCACATTCCAAAGGCTTCAATTCTCTATTCTGTTTTCTTGTCTAATGTCCATGTTTTCTATAGATGTACAATGGCATATTGGCCGACTTTCAATTATCGGAAAACCTCCACTAATGTGACGTTCTTAGCTCAACGAGCAGGGGTGTTTGAGTAGAGTGACGTCAGCTGTCTATAGCTCCTAAAGCTGATTACGTCAAGCTAGTTGAAGGGTTTCCAGTTTTTTTTTCTGCCTGCAGACCTTTGAAAGGCTAGACATGGCTATGGACTAACAGAGGACAACATCGAAGTGGGAGTTTGGAGAATAGATCTTCTAAATGTATTTATTTACCAGTTTCGTAATAAGAAAACAAAACAGAAACAAATATAACATTGTCAGACCATTGGTAGTTTTCTGTGTCAGCTTCCTGTGATATTAGTAAAATCACACAGGCAACAGGGAGCCGCAATAGCTCAGTGGTTAGTGAACTGGACTACAAAGGACAAGAGGTAGGGTTCGATCCCAACCGACGGCTTCCGGGTTCAGCCAGCCTTTAATGGGTACTGGATTTTTTTCTGGGAAAGTGAAGCGGCACGGGCGTAATACCGACCACATTACCCCAAAAATCATGTGCTGAAGGTCTGTAAAATTTATGGTCACTAACACCATATTCCCTATACGCCACTTGGCGTGACGGGGGTACTTTAATTTTTGGGAGCCGCGATAGCTCAGTGGTTAGTGAACTGGACTACCACGGTCAAAGGGTAGGGTTCGATCCCAACCGACGGCTTCCAGGTTCACCCAGCCTTAAATGGGTACCGGATTTTTTCTGGGAAAGTAATGCAGCACGGGCGTAATACTGACCACATTTCCCCAAAAATCATGTGCTGAAGGTCTGTAAAATATAGGGTCACTAACACCATATTTCCCTATACGCCACTTGTCGTGACGGGGGTACTTTACTTTACTTACACAGGCAACGATCATAAGTTATGTCACAGTCAGCATCGACAGCTCAGTGGTTTGTGAACTGGGCTACGAAGGGCAAGAGGTAGGGTTCGATCCCAACCGACAGCCTCCGGGTTCACCCAGCCTTAAATGGGTATCGGATTTTTTTATGGGAAAGTAAAGCGGCATGGGCGTAATATCCAGCACATTACCCCAAAAATCATGTGCTGAAAGTATGTAAAATGTATGGTCACTAACACCACATTCCCTATACGCCACTTGGTGTGACGGGGGCTCTTTACTTTACTTTTACTATGTCACAGACCTTGAGTGACATCTTCGTAGTTTAAACTTCCTTTCTGCCACTCTGTGATCTAGAACTCGATGTTCTTATACAATTGACAATAAAGTAGTTTATTTGTAGAACTTTGAGTTGGAGAGCTTATCTCAGATGTGATCTACAAAAATGTTTTATCAGGGACATGGTAACAGTTAAATATTAAATGCTGAACTTAGGAACGGAATAGTCCAAAGTGCAGACCAGTGCTGAGATATAACGATGTTTGCAGGGCTTCCTTGGGCGAATTCTCTATCAGTGAAAGAAACTGGGGAAATATGGCTGCATGTTGTAGCACATGGGGAAAAAATATATTAAAAAACGGAACAGTAACTTTCGAGGCAATGCTGATATCAAATTCAGAAGATAAAAGGTGAAGGATAATGGGGACGAGGCCAAAATACACAAATACTTCTTCCTCTTCTTTCGAATCTGTCTATCCAATATTGACAATTTAAAAAAAAAAGTGGTATGGTAACAGCTTTACGTGGTAATTAACAAAACAAAAGTGGACGTTTCGGCCAAGTAGACCATCAGCTGGAACAATAAACAAAAACACAACAAATATATAAGGTTATGTAAACAAATCTAACTACATTGCGATAATATGTTAGATACTCAAGAACGGAAATAATAAAAAGGTCACTTCTCTGTGGTCCAGAGCGTGGTCAGTTTCTGAATGAACTAAAATAAGTAGGCGGGATGACCAGCTATATGCTGTTCCAGCTGAAGGCCTACTTGGCCGAAACGTCGACTTTTGTTTTGTTAATTACCACGTAAATCTGTTACCAAACCACTTTTTTTCTTTTTATTTTCTTTTCAAAATTATCATTATCATCAGCTTTACAGCAGATTTGCATCTTGCTGCATCTATTTGCATCTTGGTGCCTTTACTCGGGTCCAGTATTGGCAGATTAAGCCACAAGAGAAGCTGTTCAGCAAAACTGTAACTGTATCCAGCTTAAGACACTAATTTATTACCAAACTACTGACTTATCATGATTGCTTGCTACCAACCGTCGGTCAAGATGTCAAATGCCATTTTATTATTCCTAACAGTTCTTGTGAACAATTCAGCACACACATGAACACGATGGGCGCGAAAGGGAGAATCGGGGGAGAAAAGAAAAGCATTCAATAATAAAAAAGAACCAGTAACGTAGAGAAGGAAAAGGAAAGAAATAGCAAGAGAAAGAGTGACTGAGATGAAAGGATTAAGAGAAAAGAGGTTCGGGGAGTTAATACAAATTAAAGGACTGACACAATTAAAAGATACTACATAATAAAGTCAATGACTTATATTTATTAAACCCAATGCAACCATCGTTATAATAAACACAATGATTCCACTTTCTAAGAAACCAAACGATACCACCGCTCTAAGAAACACAATGATTCCACTTTCTAAGAAACCAAACGATACCATCGTTCTAATAAACACAATGATTCCACTTTCTAAGAAACCAAACGATACCATCGTTCTAGTAAACACAATGATTTCACTTTCTAAGAAACCAAACGATACCATCGTTCTAGTAAACACAATGATTCCACTTTCTAAGAAACCAAACGATACCATCGTTCTAGTAAACACAATGATTCCACTTTCTAAGAAACCAAACGATACCATCGTTCTAATAAACACAATGATTCCACTTTCTAAGAAACCAAACGATACCATCGTTCTAGTAAACACAATGATTCCACTTTCTAAGAAACCAAACGATACCATCGTTCTAATAAACACAATGATTTCACTTTCTAAGAAACCAAACGATACCATCGTTCCAATAAACACAATGATTCCACTTTCTAAGAAACCAAACGATACCATCGTTCTAGTAAACACAATGATTCCACTTTCTAAGAAACCAAACGATACCATCGTTCCAATAAACACAATGATTCCACTTTCTAAGAAACCAAACGATACCATCGTTCTAATAAACCAAAATAAATCCATTGTTCTAATAAATCAAATGAATCCGTCGTTCTAATAAACCAAATGAATCCACAGTTTTAATAAACCAAATAGATTCATCGTTCTAAAAAAAAACCCACATAAATCAAATGTCTAATAAACCAAACTCATTAATCGTTTCAATAAACCAAATTCATTAATCGTTTCAATAAACCAAATTCATTAACCGTTTCAATAAACCAAATTCATTAATCGTTTCAATAAACCAAATTCATTAACCGTTTCAATAAACTAAATGAATTCATCGTTCTATTAAGTCCACTGAATTTCCCCGCCCCCCCCCTCCTTTCTATTAAACCAAATGTATCATTCGTTCTACTACACCAAATGAATCCATCATTCCAACAATCTAACTGATTCCATCGTTCTAATAAACCAAACTATATACATGTGTACTTGACTTGCGGATTCACAGTAAAAAAAACCCATCATTAAAATTATAAAGTCATCACAATGACTGATCACACAAAAATACAAACATTATACAGTGAATGATGAAATTTATATATAACTGAGCTTGTAATATTCTATTGTGGAGGAGCATCCCTGCATGATTGCAAGCATCTACATTGTACGTACCCTTTAGGCATCTTTGTGATAGGTCATAAGAAGGGCGTCGAAAATTACCGATGAAGCTCCCATAGCGAAAGGACAAGAATATAATTAATTAACAGTCTAGGCTGAAAACATATGACTGTCAATAACCTATAACACACAAAACGCTATATATACTAAACAGCTCATTACACTGATCCACTAGCTACACAAAACGTCAAATTACATTACAAAATATGATGTCATAAGTAGCAAATTAGAATAACAAACAGGCCACAAGAAACAGTTAGTTATTTAACAAAGCTACAATAGACAGCAAGATAAATTAAACAGCAATAAAGAATAACAACATGCAGCATAAAAAAGAACTAAGACTACATTACATTAAACAAAACGTTAGACAACTAACTCACTGAATTGAAGTTAACCAACATGCAGATTAAACTATAATAATGTGCACCAACATAGAGGCTACATGAATAACAAAATACATCAACATGATAATACATAAAATAACAAATTACACAAACATAAGGCTACATAAACAACATACAACAAAATACATCAAATGATGCTACATAAGCAACATAATACATACACATAATGCTAAACAAAGTACATCAAATGATGCTACATAAGCAACATAATACATACACATAATGCTACTTAATCAACACAATACATCAAAATGATGTTGCATATACAACTAAATACATCAACATAATTGTACATAAACAACAAAACCCACCAACATAATGCTACATAAAGAACTAAATCCATCAAAATAAAGGTTACATAAACAACAAAACCCAACATAATGCTGCATAAACAACAAAACCCACTAACATAATGCTACATAAACAACAAAACCCACCAACATAATGCTACATAAAGAACTAAATCCATCAAAATAAAGGCTACATAAACAACAAACCCACCAACATAATGCTACATAAAGAAATAAATCCATCAAAATAAAGGCTACATAAACAACAAATACACTAACATAATGATATATAAACAACAAAATACGCCAACGTAATGCCACATAAACAACACAATATATCCAAATATTGTTACATAAAGAATAAAATAAACCAAAATAAAGACTATATTAACAAATTACACTAACAATATGCTTTACAAATAGGAAATATCACGAACAACGTGTCACATTTAAACAAATGTCGCTCTAAATGTCAGAAATGTTATTGAAACATCCTCAGGGATTAGCGTCAGAATAGCAAGAACGTTAACAGAAATGAAGATTGACTATTATTGAAATGCTAAAAACATAACGAAGTTTTGCATCGGTGATAAATGAACACACAGTGCGTATTCGTCATCTTGACGTCAACATAATGTGAGCACCTAACACTTCACACAAAACACAAGTACAGAGACATGGCTTCTCTCCCATCACTGGAGGCGTCACTAACTCAATTAATGGTCAAGGGGAGCGGGTGTTTTTTGTTCCAGCCGTTGATGTTGGTCCTCTCCATAGTACGTTAGTCCTTGCAAAGTGTTTTCATGAAGACAGAAAACACAAGCCAGCTGAAATCTGAGAAATTCTAGAAAAGAGAATAACAGTAGAAGTGATGAGGAACACTGGAGACACGAGGAAGTGTGGGAAAATCTACACCAACATTGATGGACACGGCACGTGATGACGGTGTTAAATAGCTACAGATGCTGTGACAAGTAACACTAACATAGTAAAAGAAAAAAAAAGTAAAGTACCCCCGTCACGCCAAGTGGCGTATAGGGAATATGGTGTTAGTGACCATAAATTTTACAGACCTTCGGCACATGATTTTTGGGGTAATGTGGTCGGTATTACGCCCGTGCCGCTTTACTTTCCTAGAAAAAAAAACCGGTACCCATTAAAGACTGGGTGAACCCGGAAGCCGTCGGTTGGGATCTAACCCTACCTCTTGTCCTTTATAGTCCAGTTCACTAACCACTGAGCTATCGCGGCTCCCAACTCTAACATAAGCAAGTAAATAAGTTCTCAAGAACTCTAAAAGCGATCAATACAAAGAGGACGTGGATATATTGGGAATAGCACAATAAATGGGCGGTACAGCAATAGAATGGATAAGGTGACTACATAACGGATGGTACAACAATAGAAAGTATAACAAAATAAGGAGATTTAAGAAGGGGTGATATATTTGGCCCTTCCGTCCTGACAGACGTTTGGTTAGAAACAATCATGGTAAGTTAGTTTTTTTGGTAAATATTAGTGTCTTATGTTGGTCTTATGTTATGGGAGCCGCGATAGCTCAGTGGTTAGTGAACTGGACTGCAAAGGACAAGAGGTAGGGTACAATCCCAACCGACGGGTTTCGGTTCACCCAGCCATTAATGGGTACCGAATTTTTTTCTGGGAAAGTAAAGCGGCACGGGCGTAATAATGACCACATTACCCCAAAAATCATGTGCCGAAAGTCTGTAAAATTTATGGTCACTAACACCATATTCACTGTACGCTACTTGGCGTGACGGGGATACTTTACTTTTTTTTATATGTTGGATGCTGCTTTTCTTAACAGCTCTCATAGCTGAATCTGCAAATATTGAATAGATAGATTCGTCAGCTAAATGAAGACGATGTATGATAAAGTTAGTTTGGTAGATCTATCAGGTACACATTTATATAACATAAGATGATGAAAACATCGCTCAAAATTATGCATGAGATCGTTACATTTTGGAGAGAGAGAGAAAGAAGAAGAGTCATGGTATCATAAAGAGAGAAAGTGTAAGAGTGCTGGGAGAATCAAGAGAGAGTGATGAGAGAATAAGGAAAGAGAGTCCGTAAAAAAGAAAACAGGGAGTAAGGGATCAAGGAATATTAAAATAGTCCACTCTTTTTCTCCAATGGCTGTCACATCACAAAGTCCCTTTATTCAGCTATTGACTCCATACACATAAAAGGTGAATGTAATCTTTCAAGGGAAAATAGTACCAAATATTAGAGAAAGGTGTTTGTCTCTCCTTCTTTCACTCCTCATAGAAAGAAAACTGTGCCAACATCTTCTAATTTCTGTCACGACTTCCATCAGTCTGTTCCGGAATTTTTCGGCTATTGTTGCGGAATCGAATGTATAGAAGATTCATGGCGATTTAAATACTTTGAGGACATCGTATGGAGATTTGATAGACCTCACGCAGTACGAGAGCTGATCGATACTGTCCACTCTGATAGCGATTTCAACCTGGGGTTCCCCAAATGTATCTATTATTCAGCGAATCTTTAATTCCACGTCTGCGGTAAGGTATAGGCGGAGCATCTTAGAAGGAAATTAGGGCTTCTGTTTAGAACGAACTAGACCCGTTATGTGTTATATTTTAATTAGCTGTTCTATTTTGTCGTGGTTTAGGCTATCATCTCTTGTGCAGGCGCAGTGCCAAAGATTACGGGTTCGATCCTGCTTCGGACCATATATTGTTCTTTTATGTTTTTCTGTTGCTGTTTATTTGTCTTTTTTTTCGTCTTCTTCTTTCCTTCCTCACCTGCCTTTCAGCGTCGAGGAGAGATGTAATTGGCGGTCTTTTGCTCTTCTGTTCGAGGTGTACATGCAGCTGTTATGTTTCCTAGTGCTTCTAATATTCCATCGATCCATCTTTTTCGTGGTCGACCCTTGAGTCTGGTGTTCTCACAACGTTTGCTAAACGCTCGTTGTGTTGTGTTTTGATCTTTCTGTCTTGTCACGTGGCCAAACCATTGTATCTGTTGTTTCCTTATATATTCTATGGCCTGTGCTATTCCTAGCTTTTTTTCTGAGTGCTGTAAAACATACCTCTTCCTCCTATGATTTGCTGAATTATCGCCTAAGAAGTTTCTCTCTATAATAATATTCATTTATTATTATTTGTCTTCTATATTTATATTATTATACATTTGTCTCTAGTACATGTAAAAAAGTAAGGTACCCACGTCACGCCAAGTGGCGTATAGGGAATATGGTATTAGTGACCATAAATTTTACAGACCTTCAGCACGTGATTTTTGGGGTAATGTAGTCGGTATTACGCCCGTGCTGCTTCACTTTCCCAGAAAAAAAAATCCGGTACCCATTTAAGGCTGGGTGAACCCGGAAGCCGTCGGTTGGGATCGAACCCTACCCCTTGTCCTTTGTAGTCCAGGTCACTAACCACTGAGCTATCGCGGCTCCCTTCTACATGTCATCATCATCATCATCAAGCACCGGGCCTAGTGGCGTAGGTGATCATGTCTCTCCACAACTTTCGATCTCGGCAGCTATTTATCATTTCTGTTGTTGACCTTCTGCCAAGCCATTCACTTAAGCTGTCTGTTATTTTTTCTCTTTGCTTCCCTCTATCTCTTCGTCCCTCAATTTTTCCAGTTGTTACAATATATTCAAGTTGTTCTCTTCTCATTACATGGCCAAAAAATGATGATTGTCTCTTCCTAACATTGGAAATTAGCTCTCTTTTTGCTTTGACCTTTCTCAGAACCTCTTCATTACTCTTCTTAGATGTCCATGGTATTCTCAACATTCTTCTGTAAAACCACATTTCTACAGACTCCAGTGATTGTCTTGTCTGTTGTCCTATTGTCCATGATTCAGATCCATATGTTAAGACTGGCTCTACATAACATTTAAGAACTCTTTTTTTCTTGTTTCTATTGTTAAATATTGTCTATGGATTGCATAGTATCTTCCTCATTTTTGGAACGCTGCTTTTGCCGGAACCATTCTGCATCTCACCTCTGTTGTACATCTTCCGCCTGAGGTTAACATAGTTCCCAAATATTTAAATTCATTTACCTGTTTTAATATGGTTCCACTTGTCTTTATTTTACACTTAGGTGATGTTTTTTTCTTTGCTGCTACCATTACTTCTGTCTTTTTCTTTGTTGTTACTATTACTGCTGTCATTCTGCTATTAAGCAAAAAGAAGAGAATTAATGAAACGATAAATTGAAGGTGTTGCTCTGTCGCTCTCTCACCTGCCTGATACAGTGCTTCCTCTTGAATGACCAGCTGCTGTTAACTATCTAGACGTTTAGACAAGCATGTCAGAGAATAGTTCTTGGAGAGACCAGACAAGACAAAATCAGAAATTATTTTATAAGAGAAAGAGGAAGCATTGAACCATTTATAAGCTACATACAGAAAGAACAAATAAACTGGTTTGTTCATCTAGAAAGAATTCCATGTAATTTCCTACCATCTGTCCTGTATTGACATTTCAAACCATGGCCGGTCCATAGGGCATAGACTCAGATATTCTTTCTCTTTTTCTAAATTGTCTTTATAGCAGTCTCAAACCATGTACGTATCATTTATCAAATTTCGCCACTAGTCTCTGTTCTGTGCAATCAACTCTATCTCATTGAGGGAGCCGATTCCTGCTGGTCTTGCATCTCTGATCAATATTCTTCTCAGTGTCTCTCTGGGTCGGCCTATTTTCCTCTGAATGTCTTTGATGTCTATGATGATAATTAAATGTGAAATCGCAAAGAAAGTATAATAATCTCATGTCGATTTATTGGTTTAAACCTACAGACAAACCTACCGATCTGTCGCATTATTCTAAGTCCAAATGCGTGCAAACGAATGGTTCCAGTAGCTTGCTAGTTATATTCACAATTAGCTCGCCCTCATGGTTGAAATTGTACTTGTCCAATGTTGTATTTCTGACTTCAGAAACAGGTGAGCTTTCTGCTTTTATAGAGGTGGGCGTGGCCGTGTGGCTAAAACCACTGTTCCGTGGTTCGATGCCCGCATTCGTACGGTGTTCGATACCCGCGGTAGACAGAAAGTATTTTTTTCTATCGGGGGTGAAATAAAAATCCTGAGTCTCACACGTCGTGGCGACTGCTTGACCAAGCGGCCTTTATCCCTCTGGTTTTATCGTTGCCCCCCGACATACATCAGCAATGGTACTATGTGTCGTAAAGATAGTTTTTATTTATTTATTTATTTTTTTAATACTTTTGATTTGGTAGCTCTAAAGGAAGGCCTGAGACGGGTTGAGTAGTGTCCGCTAGGACTGAACGCACAATCACATTATCACCAAAGTCACCTCAAATTATGTGAAATTAACCTAAAATTAACCTTTCTAAAAGCTAATCAGTAAATGAAACAAACCGTTGTGTGAGAGCACATAATACGGAGAAGAAGAATTAACACTGAATGAAAATAAATGTAAGAAAACCAAAACAATAATCTAATAGACAATACGACAAGTATTAAATTGTTTTGATTTCTTAGACGGTAATAAAATGACACATGTCATATATGTCATGGCTGGAGGGTAAATTACAACAGTAATAATGTTAGCAAGAACCCATTTTCTGTGTCCACAGTATTCACACAATGAATTTTACAGCTGTCAGTTCTTCAATGTGTATCTAAGACTATGTGATTTCATTGAAGCATTCAATTGTTACATTGTTTATATAACGGGTTGTCTCACTCGCTATCGAGCCAGACATTTCCTCAATAATTTTAACACCAATGAATGTAATGCAACGGAATTTTAACATGTTTTTGTTGTTGCTGCTGTTGTTGTTGTTATTGATGAAGTTGTTGTTTGTTGTTGTTATTATTTTTGTTGTCGTTATTGTTTTTATTGTTGCTTTTGTTGTTGTTGTTATTGTTGTTGTTGGTATTGTTGTTGTTTTTTTGTTGTTGATTTTGTTGTGAAACCAGAAAACTGCTAGCTTATGCTCTTCGGCCCAATGCCATTTAGTGATATGTAAACGTATTTTTTGAGTTCCCTCGTAGTTCCCTATAAGGTGTTTCATTTATCAGGTTGTTGAGGAAATAGTGTTGCTCTAGTGTTAGTGAGCTTTGGACAGTCAGAAAGGTGATGTTCTACTATTGCATGTGGATGTTCACAGAGTGGACATGATGGAGTTTGGTTTTGTTCTTTTTTATTGATGTGGCTATTCAGTGGTTCATGACTTGTTCATAGTCTGAAGATGGGGGATTTATCTCTACTTTTTAGGTTGTTAATGTTGTCGTAGTGGTTTTGTCTCTACTTTTTAGGTTGTTAATGTTGTCGTAGTGGTTTTGTCTCTACTTTTTAGGTTGTTAATGTTGTCGTAGTGGTTTTGTCTCTACTTTTTAGGTTGTTAATGTTGTCGTAGTGGTTTTATCTCTACTTTTTAGGTTGTTAATGTTGTCGTAGTGGTTTTATTTCTACTTTTTAGGTTGTTAATGTTGTCGTAGTGGTTTTGTCTCTACTTTTTAGGTTGTTAATGTCGTAGTGGTTTTGTCTCTACTTTTTAGGTTGTTAATGTTGTCGTAGTGGTTTTGTCTCTACTTTTTAGGTTGTTAATGTTGTCGTAGTGGTTTTGTCTCTACTTTTTAGGTTGTTAATGTTGTCGTAGTGGTTTTGTCTCTACTTTTTAGGTTGTTAATGTTGTCGTAGTGGTTTTGTCTCTACTTTTTAGGTTGTTAATGTCGTAGTGGTTTTGTCTCTACTTTTTAGGTTGTTAATGTTGTCGTAGTGGTTTTGTCTCTACTTTTTAGGTTGTTAATGTTGTCGTAGTGGTTTTGTCTCTACTTTTTAGGTTGTTAATGTCGCAGTGGTTTTGTCTCTACTTTTTAGGTTGTTAATGTTGTCGTAGTGGTTTTGTCTCTACTTTTTAGGTTGTTAATGTCGTAGTGGTTTTGTCTCTACTTTTTAGGTTGTTAATGTTGTCGTAGTGGTTTTGTCTCTACTTTTTAGGTTGTTAATGTCGTAGTGGTTTTGTCTCTACCTTTTAGGTTGTTAATGTTGTCGTAGTGGTTTTGTCTCTACTTTTTAGGTTGTTAATGTCGCAGTGGTTTTGTCTCTACTTTTTAGGTTGTTAATGTTGTCGTAGTGGTTTTGTCTCTACTTTTTAGGTTGTTAATGTCGTAGTGGTTTTGTCTCTACTTTTTAGGTTGTTAATGTTGTCGTAGTGGTTTTGTCTCTACTTTTTAGGTTGTTAATGTTGTCGTAGTGGTTTTGTCTCTACCTTTTAGGTTGTTAATGTTGTCATAAATGCAATTTTTGGGCCATGTTAAAAGACACAACAGCCTACTGAAAGTAATATTGGAAGGTAAAATACAAGGTAAAAGAGGCAGAGGCATACCAAGACTAACATGGACGAGTAACATCAAAAGATGGACAAGTCAATCTATGACAGCCTGCACCATCAAAGCAAGAAACAGAGTAGAATGGCGATCCATGGTAGCCGACCTTCGTTGCGGAGAAGGCACTCAATGATGACAATGTTGTCATAGTGGTTTTGTCTCTACTTTTTAGGTTGTTAATGTTGCCATTGTGGTTTTGTCTCTACCTTTTAGGTTGTTAATGTTGTCGTAGTGGTTTTGTCTCTACTTTTTAGGTTGTTAATGTTGCCATTGTGGTTTTGTCTCTACCTTTTAGGTTGTTAATGTCGTAGTGATTTTGTCTCTACGTTTTAGGTTGTTAATGTTGCCATTGTGGTTTGGTCTCTACCTTTTATGTTGTTAATGTTGCCATAGTGGTTTGGTGTCGTCATGCTTTTAAAAAAAGGACTTCCGTTGTAAATATGGTGGATCTAGATCACGTTCTCTCGATTGCTGCAGAAAGTGCATTCGGGATCTGATTAATTTCGATTCTCCGTTGCACTTTTCTGTGTTAAAGTAAAAATGATGATCTACTTATTACATCTGTGCCGCTAAAGCGAAGTCGTACGCCGGCAACAGTCTCTTTTTGACAAATCAAGTGTTGTGAATGAGATCTTCCACCGCCTAGACTTGATCTACGCTTTACGTCACATTGGTGCTTTTCATGACCGTTGTTGGAATTCCTTGACGCAAATTATTCCCATGTTACTTATTAATGTAAACTACTTCGCCAGCCGCAGTTTTATCTCTTTAGGGAATTTGCACCATGTTTGGTTTGTCGTAGGCTCCTATCACTAGAGTAATTAGGAATCTATAGGGAGCGAAATTGTTGTGTGTACGACATTTTTGTGTGTTACGTCATCGTAATGGCTCATCGTACATACCAAGAACTGCCGTACACTAATCATATGTTCTGTTTTTTTTTTTTGTGCGACGGGGATAATCTGACGACTAACTGTGTGTCTATATGTTCGGAATTGGAGTCAGCAATGATGGCTTAACATCATCAAGCGCTATACATTTTTAAAAAATACGACGATCATCATTTTCATGAGGACGTCAACCTCCAGTATATGGTGGATAGGCGGCGGGAACAATTGAAGGCTATGCATGAAAAGTGTTCCTTGTTGCAGTTTCCACATATTCAAAGTCCGGCTTTTTGCAGGAGCTACTGAGTTAAGTGCTCTGTGCACTCCGTGAGCTGTGTGTCTCATCCGTTTTTATCATGTTTCGATATTCCAGTTTTTTACGATGAATGATGATATCGTTTGACAGGGAACAGTTGGCTGTGCTCACTTTCTGCGCGGTTTCGCCTTATGTCTTTTGGCGTGTGCTGAGACTGCTATGATGGGGACTACAGTTACCTTTCTTTGTTTGGGAGATGAGATATTAATTCGGATGATTCTGCTGACACTGTCGGTTGAGCAATTATGGATTTTAATTCGTTTGCAGTGACACTGGGGCCTTCCATAACCAATAAAAATAACCAAATAACCAAATCAAATAACCAAATGCATTTAAAAAGTGTGTCCATTATGTGAGAAGTCAAATGAAAAGTGTCCATTGTGTATGTATGTGGTGCTTACTTCTTATGACACGCTTCCTGCTGTGGCTTTTCGCTGAGATATGTTATCTGGGTGAGGGTGCTTACACAATACGGTTGTTGTTCGTGAATGGGAGATTACAGTATATATAAGTTCACACATGATAGCTGGGAAATGTGTTAGTGTATTCTATAAAAGGGTGTTTAGTGCTAATGTTTTATTTTTCTACAAACCGGCTATATCAATGGTTGAAAGTGCACCCAGTCCGCTTCAACTCGTGGCATTACGTCAACATCTCTTCTCTCTATAAGTAACTATCTCTCTTTCTCTCTCTCTACAAGTAATTCTCTTCTCTCTATAAGTAACTATCTCTCTTCTCTCTCTCTACAAGTAATTCTCTTCTCTCTATAAGTAACTATCTCTCTTTCTCTCTCTCTACAAGTAATTCTCTTCTCTCTATAAGTAACTATCTCTCTTTCTCTCTCTCTACAAGTAATTCTCTTCTCTCTATAAGTAACTATCTCTCTTTCTCTCTCTCTACAAGTAATTCTCTTCTCTCTATAAGTAACTATCTCTCTTTCTCTCTCTCTTCAAGTATTCTCTTCTCTATATAAGTAACTATCTCTCTTCTCTCTCTCTACAAGTAATTCTCTTCTCTCTATAAGTAACTATCTCTCTTTCTCTCTCTCTACAAGTAATTCTCTTCTCTCTATAAGTAACTATCTCTCTTTCTCTCTCTCTACAAGTAATTCTCTTCTCTCTATAAGTAACTATCTCTCTTTCTCTCTCTCTACAAGTAATTCTCTTCTCTCTATAAGTAACTATCTCTCTTTCTCTCTCTCTACAAGTAATTCTCTTCTCTCTATATGTATTTCTCTCCTCTTCACTCTCTCTACAAGTAATTCTCTTCTCTCTATATGTATTTCTCTCCTCTTCACTCTCTCTACAAATAATTCTCTTCTCTCTATATGTATTTCTCTCTCTTCACTCTCTCTACAAATAATTCTCTTCTCTCTATATGTATTTCTCTCCTCTTCACTCTCTCTACAAGTAATTCTCTTCTCTCTATATGTATTTCTCTCCTCTTCACTCTCTCTACAAATAATTCTCTTCTCTCTATATGTATTTCTCTCCTCTTCACTCTCTCTACAAATAATTCTCTTCTCTCTATATGTATTTCTCTCATCTTCTTTCTATATGTACTTTTCTCATCTTCTCTCTATATGTATTTCTCTCCTCTTCTCTATGTATATATTTCTGCCCTCTTCTCCCTCCCTCTTTCTATTTTTCTCCATTCTTTCTCTTTCAGTCCCGTTACCTTCATTCGTTATGCCACATACGGATATGTTCTGCTTCTCTCTATATGAATAATGTTCACATGCTGAAAATGTAGAGGTGGGTAAGTAGAGATGGAGTTAGATTTGTGCTTAATCAGCGAGGTACAGAAACAAAGAGATTCCTTCTCGAATAGTGATCGACATAGGTCATAAGGATCTACTCTCACTGCAGTGATTTAGAATCAGTAACTTCATATTATACAATAATGGCGCCGCTAGTTCTTATCAACAAACTAGTAACATTGTAGAAAAGATTAAATAATTGCAGTGCTGCTGTAAAGCTGGTAGCAAGGAGCAAGTAGTGGAGTTTGACGTACACTTCTGCACGGTATGATGACAGCTTTACCAAAAAGGAACACAACAAAATAATGACGTTCCAGCTGTCATGCGGCCTTCTTTAGTAATATTGTGTCTGTATCTAATATTTAGAACTAGTTTTGACATTTGGAAGTGAGCCCCCCTGCAATCGGACAACAGACACAAACATTTGTATACATAGAAATGTGGTTTTACAGAAGAATGTTGTAGGAGTATTAAACACACACAAAATATAATGTAACGAAAATAAGTGTATATTCCCAGTGAAAAAGGAAAGGTAAATTATCAATATCAAAGAAGACAATCATCATTGGTTGGTCATGTAATGAAAACAAAATTGGAATACATTTTGACAAATGGGGACAAAAACATGAGAAAAAAGAGATGGCAAGAAAGAGACAGAAAAGGGCCAAGTCAGTTTAAAGGAATGATAAGGTAGGAATTGAACAATAGGACTATCAAACAACTTGTTTGGTCATGCAATGAGAAAGTAACAGCTGGAATATATTGTAACAACCGGGAAAACTGAGGGAGAAAGATATAGAGGAAGCCAAGAGAAAAGATACCAGACAGTTAAGAGAATGGCTTTGGCAGAAGGTCAACAACAGAAATGAAAAATAACTGTCGAGATCGACAGTTGTGGAGAGACATGATCACCTACGCCAGCAGGCATGTTACTTGATGATGATGATATGGTTAAGGGAGTAGATTCACTCTCGAAGTACATCGAATATAACAAAATTTAGTTAGAGGAAATGAACGAGTTGATAGAGTGGCTGGAGCAAATGTCGTAGATAACGGACGTTTAATGGACCGGCCGGACATTCTGAATGTCCTCAAGGAGGCTGAGACCTCCAGTCAATAATCATGAATCTACAAGCATGTTCAGACTACGAAGATCAAGTCAAAACTGGGTGTGCCGCAAAGGAGCGCTGCGCGGGGAAACAGAGTCGAGTAGCACATCAACACATAACTGGAGTCATCAGTCTCCACACACACTGAAGGACATACTAGCGAGGAGATCTGAGCACTTTTGGACATGTCCAATGTGCAGTGAGGATGATCTCACTACTAAACTATCGAAAATAATAAGAATACATTTTCTAGCTTAAATAATATTTATATAAGCGGTTTAGGATACGCTATAATAATGGGTATCAGAATAAACGAGGGCTAAGGCGCATGTCAGCACCGGGCTGAAAACGGTCAGCGACTCATAGCTGACTGCGAGTGCCAGAATCGATGATCTAGAGCTATTCAGATGCTACTCCACATCTTTGCGGTGCCCCTAAACAAATAAAAACTAACGAGTCTGGCTAAATGAGCAGTGATCCAAACGGAAGATAACCCGGTACTATACAACATGCCGCCCTGACGTCGACTGTGATTGGCCGCAAGGAGCAAACATCGCAGCTGGCTGTCAAATCACAACATAAACAATAACACCAACTTAAAATCCATGTTAGCGCGCACAAAGAGAAGACATTTGACTTTTTCTATCATCTGATAATAAGAAAAGTAAAAAGTAAAGTACCCCCGTCACGCCAAGTGGCGTGTAGGGAGATATGGTGTTAGTGGCCCTATATTTTACAGACCTTCAGCACATGATTTTGGGTAATGTGGTCGGTATTACGCCCGTGCTGCTTTACTTTCCCAGAAAAAATCCGGTACCCATTTAAGGTTGGGTGAACCCGGACCGTCTGTTGGGATCGAACCCTACCCCTTGTCCTTTGTAGTCCAGTTCGCTAACCACTGAGCTATCGCGGCTCCCATCATCTGATAATGGCGAGAAGAAATGAACCAATCCGAATGAACATTTCTAAATGTGACAAGACCTGACAGGAAACAGCGTGAGATGGAGTTCAAGAATGAAAATTACGTAAAAAAAAAATTAAGAACAGAATCAGCTACAGAATAATAAAGAGACAAAAGATCAAGTGGTTTGCGTTTGTGTAGAAACAATAAGGATTAAATCTAATACAACAATTTACCAACAAACGATACGAGAACACCAGCACCAAGAAGCCGACCAGGAAAAAGCAGGATAAATAGAATATTAGAAGCTCTCGGAATGTGTTGCAGCAGAGGAGGCCAATAGAAGAGCAAGAGACCGCTAACCATATCTTCCCTTGACGCCGAAAGGCAATTGAGGAATGAAACAAAGAAAAAAGAAAGAACGAAAGAAAGAAAGAAAAGAAAGAAAGAAAAGAAAGAAAGAATAAAGAAAGTAAGACGAAAAGAAAGAAAGCAGTAAAGAAAGAAAAAATTAAGAAGGAAATGAAAAAAGAAAGAAAGAAAGAAAGAAAGAAAGAAAGAAAGAAAGAAAGAAACAAACAAACAAACAAACAGACAAAGGCCCGTTGAAAAGATAACATTTTCGAGTATGAGTTAATTAATAGACCAGTGCAAATTTAATTAACATGAATGACATAGCTTTTTATAAACTTAATTAACATTAATGACATATCTTCTTATAAACTTAATTAATTACATGTAAACCGCATACGCTGTTTCTTTCCGAAATGATTAAATGACATAACTGTTAAATTGGCAGGGATAAATAGCAGAGAGTGACATAGCTTAACTGGTGTAACCAACATTGTTTCTCGTGATATATAGCAGAAAAGTGAAGAGCGAAAACACTAGGTAATATATCAACCTGAAAGAGAGAAAACCAAGGTGATATATCAACCTGAAAGAGAGAAAACACAAGGTGATATATCAACCTGAAAGAGAGAAAACACAAGGTGATATATCAACCTGAAAGAGAGAAGGCACAACACATCCTCAAATTAAATATGGAATAGAAAAGATATAACAGATCCTGAAATTAAATATGGAAGAGAAAAGGTACAACAGATCCCCAAATTAAATATGGAAGAGAAAAGGTACAATAGATCCCCAAATTAAATATGGAAGAGAAAAGGTACAACCTATCCTCAAATTAAATATGGACGAGAAAAGGTACAACAGATCCCCAAATTAAATATGGAAGAGAAAAGGTACAACAGATCCCCAAATTTAAATATGGAAGAGAGCAGATACAACAGATCCCCAAATTAACAATGTAAGAGAAAATATACAACAGATCTCCAAATTAACTATTGAAAAGAAAAGATACAACATATTTCCAAATTAACTATTGAAAAGAAAAGATACACCAGATTTCCAAATTAACTATTGCAAAGAAAAGATACAACAGATCTCCAAATTAACTATTGAAAAGAAAAGATACAACAGATTTCCAAATTAACTATTGGAAAGAAAAGATACAACAGATTTCCAAATTAACTATTGAAAAGAAAAAATACAACAGATCTCCAAATTAACTATTGAAAAGAAAAGATACAACAGATTTCCAAATTAACTATTGAAAAGAAAAGATACAACAGATCCTCAAATTAACTATGGAAGAGAGAAGACACAACAGATCCTGCAATCACCGCTGAAAGAGCGAACAGACAACAGATCCTCCAAATAACCCATGAAGAGAGAATACAGAGCATATCTTGCAGTTAACCGTGGATGAGAGAAGACAAACTAGATCCTGTAAATAACACTTAAATAAACAAGACACAATAGATCCTGCAATTAACCCTAAAACAGAGAAAACAAAAGAGATCATGCAATTAATCACACAATGAACCATCAAAATAGAGTGATAGATAGATGACGCTTTTAACATTGAAAGAGAGAAAGCATGGCGGATCCTGCACTTATGCCTGGACGAAATAAAACAGTCGCAGATCCTGCAATTATACCTGGAAGAAATGAAATAGTTGCAGATCCTGCAATTATTGCTTGAAGAAATAAAATAGTCGCAGATCCAGCAATGATGCCTGAAAAAAATGAAGACAGAGCAGGGCCTACAACAACACTGGAAGATACGGCGGTCAAATAAAATACATCAGTGGAAGATATTGTTTCATTAAAAGAAAAGGCCCGATAGATATTGTTTCATTAAAAGAAAAGGCCCGATAGATATTGTTTCATTAAAAGAAAAGGCCCGATAGATATTGTTTGATTAAAAGAGAAGGCACGATATATTCTGCTCCTGGTAGAGAAAAGACACGATAGGTCATGTAATTAACCCTGTATGAGGAAAGGTTCCATAGGTCCTGTAATTAACCCTGTATGAGGAAAGGTTCGATAGGTCCTGTAATTAACCCTGTATGAGGAAAGGTTCGATAGGTCCTGTAATTAACCCTGTTTGAGGAAAGATTCGAAAGGTCCTGTAATTAACCCTGTATGAGGAAAGGTTCGATAGGTCCTGTAATTAACCCTGTATGAGGAAAGGTTCGATAGGTCCTGTAATTAACCCTGTTTGAGGAAAGATTCGATAGGTCCTGTAATTAACCCTGTTTGAGGAAAGATTCGAAAGGTCCTGTAATTAACCCTGTATGAGGAAAGGTTCGATAGGTCCTGTAATTAACCCTGTATGAGGAAAGGTTCGATAGGTCCTGTAATTAACCCTGTTTGAGGAAAGACTCGACACATCCTGTAATTAACCCTGTATGATAATAGAACACAGAGTATTTTACTGATAACGCACATTGTTTTTTTTTTTTTAGTTTATTTTCTTTAAATTTCTTCCACTTGTCACCTTGCAGCGTCGAGGGAAAATTGATTAATTGAGTAATTTGTCGCATGCAGGGACTCATTATAACGTTTGTTGTTGCTTTGCATTATCCAGTGTTTGGTTTTCTTGTTTTGCCTGTCTATTTCATGATGATTCTGTATGCTAATGCCATCTCTGTGGATACTGACTGGTAAAGAATGATGCATGTTTACACTATTTAATGACTTAATTATAAAATTTGGTATCGCATCGTAGCACATTGAGAACAAATAATAATTAAAAAAATTAGCACAGAAACATTCGAGGAATCGCTGATTTTTCGATAATTTTCGAAGACAAAAGGCACAGGAAAAAAAAAGGAGACGAGGCTAGGCACCACAAATATAACTTGTTCATTCTGCGCTCGGATCTGTCAATCAATTATTGGCAGATTCAGCCGCAAGAGAAACTGTTCAGTAAAACAATATCCAACATAAGACACTAATATTTTACCAAATTACTGACTTCTCAAGATTGTTTGGTTTCAACCGTCTGTCAAGACGCCAAAGGTCATATTATTTGTTATATTCCCCAAGTGTGGTGTGACTCCAAACATTTTTATAATATCGAAATCTATCAAATAAAAACAAAGCTAAATACGTTATAGCCACAAATAGCGACACAATAACACATTATATTTTAAATAGATTGACTTTTTACATAAATAGATTTTAAAATAGAAAATCTTTTAGATGCAAAAAAAAAAATAATAATAATAAACAACCCTACATTTTCTTAGGATCGCTGCATTTGGAATTCACGGCTGCACTTGCCTTAAAACCTTTGCTATAAATTCTCCAGTCGCGTGTCTCCCGTGGTTACACACGAATAATTCTGCTGTGCACTGAGGTAACATAAAGATACTCGTTACCCGCGTTAAGTTTCCTCATGCATCCAAATTTGATGTCTTCACGTTCGATACAAGCATGTTCTAATATAATTATTCATCGTTTTTTTTCCCTATGGATTAAAATTCGCTTCATGTTTTTTATTCCCTGTGTAGGCTAAATTGAGGCTATCGTTATTTTCTTAGTTTTAATTTCTTCCATGTTCACACTGTTAGACAAGATCTTGTGATAAATTCAGTTGTCTAGATATAATTTTTTGAACTTTCTAGGAACTGGGGTAGGAATATGTAGAGGTTCAGAGCATGGGATTTAATTTAGATTTAGATTTTAGAATGGGGTGTCGTTAATGCAAGCGGGGTATTTATATACCTGCTCAGATCCAGTTAAGCAATGAATAAAGTGTTCTGCCTAATCGTTCATATTGTTTTAGTGAACGTGTTGCGCTTGAAAAAAAAACGGTGCGCAGCTTATGATGCCCACTTTCGGGTCGCTGTAACGGTGGTCGCGGGCAGCACGAACTTCATACATCTCCATACATCGTCGAATCTTCATGTAGACTTCGTGAGCAGGTGAACGTGATCCATTAATTGCTGTCACTAGAAATGAAATCAGGTCACCACTTCGATGAACCACTCGATCCTACCGCAGGCAGTGCAAGTGATGACGAAGTTGCAGTCGAGCACACAACATACAACCCGTCCAATGGCAAAGTGGGACTGGCGCTATTCCACTTCAATCAACAGTCAGTCACCTACAGCAACTACCTCTTTCCACATGGCGCAACAACCATATTCACTTTTGTCGTCAGGTGAATGCGACCGGATTACCACAGTCTCCACAAAGTCCAAAAATTCTATTTGTCTGGTGGAACTCAACAAGAATGCTACAGTACTATAATTATGTGTCCGTTGATTATTAATTAAAGTGTAAGCTTGACAATACTATTGTTTGCAGTGAACTTTCTGACGTAGTATCTCCAAATACGATGTTTTTATGGTGAATATGTTGATCACTATCCCAAATGGCTGAAAATATGACTGCTTCAGAATCTCATCTACAGCAGTGTCCAACCTTCAGCTAGGCATCTCTGGAAGCAGCGTTCAGAAAGTGTCTATGAAATAGGTCTCAGGATGAAGTAATGTGATACTTGGTATCTATCATGGGATGTCCTCTGTTCATGAATTTGAATTATGAGCATTTTCGTTGATAAAGAAACAAACAATCTGGGCTTTTGTTCCACTCTTGTGAGGCTAGAGAACAAATGCCTATTGCTGTCGCCACAAGGTGTTCAGGTCACAATCTTTATGTTTAATCAAATAGACAAAAATAGATTCTTAAAAATTCTATCGTAATTCTAACCCGATCTAAATAAACGCGTTTTCTAAGGGCGAGTTATTTTATGACATCCGATGCAGGCTACGTTTTAGAAGGGCGAGTTATTTTATGACAACCGATGCAGGCTACGTTTTAGAAGGGCGAGTTATTTTATGACAAATGACAACCGATGCAGGCTACGTTTTAGAAGGGCGAGTTATTTTATGACAACCGATGCAGGCTACGTTTTAGAAGGGCGAGTTATTTTATGACAACCAATGCAGGCTACGTTTTAGAAGGGCGAGTTATTTTATGGCTACTGATGCAGGCTACGTTTTAGAAGGGCGCGTTATTGTATGGCTACTGATGCAGTTTATGTTTTGGAAGAACGAGTTATTTTATAACAACTGATGCAG
The DNA here is from genome assembly GCA_032433765.1 of Megaustenia siamemsis. Lineage (NCBI taxonomy): Eukaryota > Metazoa > Mollusca > Gastropoda > Stylommatophora > Ariophantidae > Megaustenia > Megaustenia siamemsis. The sequence goes on from JAVIAB010000088.1 coordinate 17,947,488, forward strand.
TTTATGTTTTAGAAGAGCAAGTTATTTTATAACAACCGATGCAGGCTACGTTTCAGAAGGGCAAGTTATTTTATGGCTACTGATGCAGGCTATGTTTTGGAAGGAAAAGTTATTTTATGGCAACTGATGCAGTTTATGTTTTGGAAGAACGAGTTATTTTATAACAACCGATGCAGGTTATATGTTGAAAATCATTCAACTTTTAACGTATCTAATATGGAGTTTGAAAACATGTCCAACGCATTATAATTTTACAACAGACTGAAGTAGGCATACACGAACAACATTTGTAAATATGCATGCGAAATCCATTTAAGTAAAGACTACAATCATATATGTCAGGTCGGGTAATTCTACCTGCTACTGTATGCAGTAGACAGTACAACCTGCGGCTGTATGCAGTAGACAGTACAACCTGCGGCTGTATGCAGTAGACAGTACAACTTGCGGCTGTATGCAGTAGACAGTACAACCTGCGGCTGTATGCAGTAGACAGTACAACTTGCGGCTGTATGCAGTAGACAGTACAACCTGCGGCTGTATGCAGTAGACAGTACAACCTGCGGCTGTATGCAGTAGACAGTACAACCTGCGGCTGTATGCAGTAGACAGTACAACCTGCGGCTGTATGCAGTAGACAGTACAACCTGCGGCTGTATGCAGTAGACAGTACAACTTGCGGCTGTATGCAGTAGACAGTACAACCTGCGGCTGTATGCAGTAGACAGTACAACCTGCGGCTGTATGCAGTAGACAGTACAACCTGCGACTGTATGCAGTAGACAGTACAACTTGCGGCTGCCCTGCAGGTATGTTTGGGAGCGTAAAAGGCTAAGGGAGAGTACTCTGAAGTAAAGCAGCCCCACTGCCTTGTGGATGAAAATTTTTAGCCAAAGGTTAGCGGAGCCAACCGTAAACAAACCGACGAAAAGGAAGAGAAAACCACCGTCGTAATTTCTTTGTACAATCATGAATGAGAAGCAAAGAGAAAAGATACCAGACAGGTTAAAAGAATGGCTTGGCAGAAGGTCAACAACAGAAATGATAAATAACTGTTGAGATCGAAAGAAGTTGAGAGATATGATCACCTACGCCAGCCGGCATGGTACTTGAGTATGACATACAATTAGTAGCAGAACACGTGAACTAAAACCAAACGGATGTTCTGATTTATAACGCATGTGATGTTCAGTACTTTCATCACCATGAAAGAGATTGAAGCCTCATCACGTAGTAGTCCAGAGAAAACCATGGAGAGGAATTCGAAAAGTAATCCTGGAGGGGAAAATACAAAGTAAAAGAGGTAAAGGCAGACTAAAACTAACATGGACGAGTAACATCAAAAGATGGACAAACCAGCCTATAACAACCTGCACCATCAAAGCAATAGACACAGCATAAATAGCGCTCAATGGTAGCCAACCTTCGTTGCGAAGATGTCACTCGATGATAATGATCATGAGTGTTCAGTAAAAATGGAGTATGTTTGACATGTCTCTGGATTTCCTAAATGCTGTAGCCCCTGGGATTCTCTTCGAATTCTGAAACCAGGGCCAGGTTGTTAGAATGTACTAGTAGTTAATTAGATAACATTCTCGTCACAATGACCAAACATCTATAACCTTCCACCTTTACATCTGAATACCTGGTTTGCTTCCAACAATTTTTTTTTCTAATTTAGTTATTCATTATAATTTTTTTTTCTGAATGGAGTTGCTGCCCATCGTAAATCTGCAAATCAAGTACCTATTCTTGTAGTTGGTCAGCTGAATCCAACCAGTAATGGAAAGCCATAGCTTTGGATCAGAACACGGTACGTTAATTCCAAACTCTTATATTAACATGTTTCGTGTTTTAAAGAAAAAAGCCTTGAAACGTTGTTCAGATTTTCGATTTCCTTCGTGAACTGTTTTGTTACTACTCGTTTTGCTTGTGATACTAGTGTACTTTTGTGCTTGTGTTCCTTGTGTTCCTAGTGTGCTTTTGTGCTTGTGTTCCTTGTGTTCCTAGTGTGCTTTTGTGCTTGTGTTCCTTGTGTTCCTAGTGTGCTTTTGTGCTTGTGTTCCTTGTGTTCCTAGTGTGCTTTTGTGCTTGTGTTCCTTGTGTTCCTAGTGTGCTTTTGTGCTTGTGTTCCTTGTGTTCCTAGTGTGCTTTTGTGCTTGTGTTCCTTGTGTTCCTAGTGTGTGTTTGTGCTTGTGTTCCTTGTGATCCTAGTGTGCGTTTGTGCATGTGTGCTTGTGTTGCTTGCACACACAGAATTTGGTTTGTTTTTTTTTTCCTATTTGTAGACCTGAAACGCTCTCTTTTTGTATTTTCTCTCATTTCTTATTGTCAAGAGGTCGACATAATGCTTTAATACCACTCTGTCCTCGTCAACAGCGTTGTGTTCTTGTGTTGTTGAAACAGCGTTGTGTTCTTGTGTTGTTGAAACAGCGTTGTGTTCTTGTGTTGTTGAAACAGCGTTGTGTTCTTGTGTTGTTGAAACAGCGTTGTGTTCTTGTGTTGTTGAAACAGCGCTGTGTTCTTGTGTTGTTGAAACAGCGTTGTGTTCTTGTGTTGTTGAAGCAGCGTTGTGTTCTTGTGTTGTTGAAACAGCGTTGTGTTCTTGTGTTGTTGAAACAGCGTTGTGTTCTTGTGTTGTTGAAACAGCGTTGTGTTCTTGTGTTGTTGAAACAGCGTTGTGTTCTTGTGTTGTTGAAACAGCGTTGTGTTCTTGTGTTGTTGAAACAGCGTTGTGTTCTTGTGTTGTTGAAACAGCGTTGTGTTCTTGTGTTGTTGAAACAGCGCTGTGTTCTTGTGTTGTTGAAACAGCGTTGTGTTCTTGTGTTGTTGAAACAGCGTTGTGTTCTTGTGTTGTTGAAACAGCGTTGTGTTCTTGTGTTGTTGAAACAGCGTTGTGTTCTTGTGTTGTTGAAACAGCATTGTGTTCTTGTGTTGTTGAAACAGCATTGTGTTCTCCTTAAAAAAAGTAAAGAACCCCCTCAAACCAAGTGGCGTATAAGGAATATGATGTTAGTTACCATAAATTTTACAGACCTTCGGTCACTTTATTTTTTGGGGTAATGTGGCCGGTATTACGTCCGTGCTGCTTTACTTTCCCAGAAAAATCCGGAACCCATTCAAGGCTGGGTGAACCTGGAAGCCGTCGATTGGGATCGAACCCTACCTCTTGTCCTTTGTAGTCCAATTCACTAACCACTGAGCTATCGCGGCTCATGTATTCTCCTTGCATTGTTGAAATAACATGGTATTCTCCTAGCGTTGTTGAAACAGCATTGTATTCTCCTAGCATTGTTGAAAAAGCATTGTATTCTCCTAGCGTTGTTGAAACAGCATTGTATTCTCCTAGCGTTGTTGAAACAGCATTGTATTCTGCTTGTGTTGTTGAAACAGCATTATGTTGTAGAATCTTGTCACTAAAAATTCTTCAAACTTATAACATTGTTCATCGGAATGTAAGATCACTGTTACGTCACCACAATCTACAACAACAACATTAGAATCGCTCTGACGACAAAAAAAGTCATGAAGTAAGGAAGAGCTTTCCAAGATGGAGAGAGCAAAGAAGTGAAAGAAAAAGACGTGCTTAGTTCTGTACGAGCGATGAAACTATTTGTCTTTCTTTTTCTATCTATTTTATCAAACAACTTGTGCTACGTATCGCTAGGAATCAACGAACTGGACTGTGAGCTTAAAATCTTCTTTGGTTTTCCATAGTCTGTCGCGCAGAGTCTCTCTGTGAGAAATGACAGATTTGCAATAATGAAAGGATCTTTCACGCTCTATAATTACCATAGAACATTGTTTACGATTCTACAGACGGATGGAAACAGGCAGATCTTCAATGGTGACTGCTCTCGACAATATGTTCGAGCAGCTTCTCTCATGGCTGGTTCTGCCAATATTGGGATAATGTTCAGCTGCATAATAAACAAGACAATCCTACGTATGTTGAAGGGAAGGGAGTAAGGTATCGCTTCTTTTTTGTATCTATTTTAACAATCTTTTTCCTTATAACTTTTGACTTTATTTCTTCTTCACATGTCGTTATGTTCTTGTATACGTCTCGTTAAGTTCTTGTTTATATTCTCTATACACTACTTTTATCTGCCAGGCTTTCACAATCATGTATTTCTTGTTGACATGTCATTATGTTCTATAGTTTAAATGTCGTTATGCTCTTGTTGACATGTCATTATGTTCTTGTTAAGATGTTGTTAAGCTCTTGTTGACATGTCATTATGTTCTTGTTAAGATGTTGTTAAGCTCTTGTTGACATGTCATTATGTTCTTGTTAAGATGTTGTTAAGCTCTTGTTGACATGTCATTATGTTCTTGTTTAATGAAGAATTCACTCAAGCATGCTTGTAGACATCTATCTATGTATCTCAATCATGTTCTACCCCTCACCGCACCTAATCTATAGGCTCTCTTTTACAAAGATTATATAGAATTGTATTTTCCACTTTAAAAATAATTCCAGTATAATGAAAAAAAAAATCAAAGATGTGGTAATTGAAAAAATTCTATTTGTTAATGCTATACACAGCCTATATGTGTTTTTAATTACTTTTGTTTTCATGAGAAATTATTTAAACCAACACAGAAACTGATAAATAAAAATGGCAAAATGGAGAGAGATCATGTCAAATGATGATGACGTCACCAAGAAGACTCCTAAAAAATTCTAAGACACCTTATCGCCAAGGCACCATCTACCTACCACGAAAATGACATTCCTCTGTAGTGTTTATAAAAATAAAACAAAGTATTTATCACACAAATTAAGTCGAAGATCTTATACAAGATATGAGCATCAAATAAATCACTGAAGTCTGTAGAAATGTGGTTTTACAGAAAAATGTTGAGAATACCATGGACAGCTAAGAAGAGTAATGAAAACGTTCGGAAAGAAGCCAAATCAAAAGAGAGCTAATTTCCAATATTATGAAGAAACAATCATCATGTTGTGGCCATGTAATGAGAAGGGAACAGCCGGAATATATTGTAACAACTGGGGAAATTGAGGGACGAAGAGATAGAGGTAAGAAAAAAGAAAAGATACCAAACAGCTTAAGATAATGGCTTGGCAGAAGGCCAACAACAGAAATGATGAACAACTGTCAAGATCGAAAGTTGTGGAGAAACATGATCACCTATGATGATGATGATGATGTGAATCAAATAAAAATACAGTACTTTGTTCCGGTTGTATTGCTGTGGAAAAACAAATTAAAATATTGTAACATTGTTGTTGTTATGGAATGAGTTCAAGACTCTTGCAAATATAACTGAAATGACAAATAACTTAAAGGTATATAAAATAAAGAGACGTAGGTAGTCATTTGTTGCATGTGAGAGAAGAGACAACATGAGAATCTTAAAGCAGGACCTCAAATAGGAACAAGAGGGTGAAAGAAAAAGATGCCGACCTACGAATCACTAAAATGAATACGGAGAGGAGAGGCAAGAACAACATGCATCAACTCCCTTGCCGAGATTGAGCAACTCGCTCAGAACAGCGCCTGTGGGACGAGACACAATGCAGTTCCTGCGGAAGGTCTCAATAGCTATGAGATGAAAATGTAGAAGCAAAGTTACAAAGAGAAGAAAACGTAAGGTAACAATGAAAAAACGTAAGTTAGTGATAATTAATCAGTTGATTGAAATAGTTGTATACAATATATTAATGACAGCTGAGATACTCATTTACATGTCACGTCATGTAAAATTGTAAATTAAACATTCACTTTTGTTAGCGCGAGAGAGACGAAACAACACGAGTGGCTGCGTAAAGCATGGAACTTCAATGGAGGCATAAAGAAACAAAATTAAACAGCAGTTTATATCTCCAGCTTTACTCTTTTGGGCATGATTGTTTGCTTTACGTTCAGAGTATCATTTGCTAATGATTACAATTTTGTTGAACATATTGACTAAGATGTCCACTACTATAAAATCCCACTCCTTTTATAAATGTGAAATGTTAACGTAGTGTTTCCAATCTGTTACCCACTTTAAAATGAGAGTTATGTACATCAATTATTTTAAACATTTATTATATTAGTGAATAATGCTTGAAATAAGACAAATGTCAAAGATAAAAAATGGACTTATTCTGTTGCTAAATATTTAACCTGTTATCACAAATGATAGTATAATTAAACATGCGGCTTACTGTACTTACCTTGTGTGCACCATTGAAGAATCATAAAGGGCTCATATTTCTGAAATGGGAAGATCAGGATGACGTCTATATTGTCTACTTAAAGTTCTGTTTAATAAATCACAGGGGAATATTCAATATGTCGATCGAAAATAACTTTTCTAAAGTGAAACATAAAACAAAGGCATCCATTCGTCCGTCCGTCCGTCTGTCCATCCATCTATCCATCTATTGACCTTTCCAGCCGTAGCCGGCCCATAGGGCGTAGACCAATACGCTCTTTCTCTTATCTAATTTTTTTTATTCTGGCAGTTTTCAATTCTTTTAAAGATATTTGATCAATTCTCGCCATTAGCTCTGTGCAAGCAGCTCTATCTCAAGGCTTCTACATCTTCAATATTCTTTCCTCATTTGCTTCTTGGGCGTCGAGGGGTTTGTTGTGTTTCCATTTTCAGTAGTTTCTGTGAGCATACAATGTTTATGCCCTACCGATCTGCTACGTTTGTCGTAAGAGTTAGGGGCTTAGAGTGTCTTAGAAAAGTAATATAAATGAACAATAACAATTAATGGAGATATATATTAACATAAAAGTGAGCATAAAGTAAATGTATAATTTGTGTTCGTTATTATTGCTTGTGAGTCAGGTCAGGTAATTTTTATCTGTTACTGTATGCAGTAGACAGTACAACCTGTGGCTGCCCTGCTGCCTTGCTGGTAAGCTTGGGAGAGTAAAAGGCTATGGCAGGGTATCTTGAGGTAAAGCAACCCCATTGTCTTGTGGGTTGTAGACTTTTTTTACTCAAAGGCTAGCGGAGAAAACAATAAACAAAGCGACGGAAGGCAACAGAAAACCACCGTCGTATATTCTTTGTATAATTATGGATAGCCACAATTACATAGTTCACGACAACAACGTAAAGAGGGATTCCAATGGAATACTCTCGTTCGGTAGGGGACATCATATGCTATAGGTGATACCAGATCGTCATCAAGCTACTATAAGCAAGATAAAGATAAAACATAATCTGAAAAAAATTAAAGCTAATATCCAATATTAGGGAGAAACAATTATCATTTCTTGGTCATGTAATGAGAAAAGAACTACAGGAATATATTGTAACAACTGGGAAAATTGAAGGACGAAGAGATAGAGGGAAGCAAAGAGAAAAGATACCTGACAGCTTAAGAGAATGGCTTGACAGAAGGTCAACAACAGAAATGATAAATAACTGCCGAGATCGAAAGTTGTGGAGAGACATGATCCCCTACGCCAGCAGGCACGGTACACGATGATTATTATTATAATTGTTTAGTAAAGTAGTAGACATGCGTAAGAGAGTGGTACGCTCTATCTAATCTATTGATTAATGCCACCGCTCACCCACCAGAGACAAAGAGATTCCGGAGCTTCTATTTGGCGACCATCGGGAACTAATTCACGAACAATGACAAAACCAATGTGAACATGTAATTGGACATAACAGAGCAGCCACCAAATATAACATGGATACCAAGACCAGCAAGACAGAAGTTACGAGTATTGTAAATTAAGAACAGAACATCAACATAACGTTAGACGGCAGGAGATCAAAACGAGTGAAGGAATTAAAATATCTAGGAAGTCAAATAATAAGCGACAATTCACAAGCAGTAAATATAGATTCAAGTTGCAAAGAAGCTGTCAAATCATCGGACAGCTATTGCCACTATAGTCAAACAAGGAAATAAATGTAGAGGCAATACGAGCACTCTACAAAACAATATTCATTGCAGCGTTGTGCTACCACTGCCAGAGCTTGACTCTAGACCCAAGAAAAATAATGTTAAAATATATAGAAATTAATTGTTTTGACACATGAAGGAAGAAAAACAGCCTGAGAGATATGATCAGAAATGGTGATCTGGGGGGGGGGGGAGCTAGAATTAATTCCCACCATTGAAAACATAAAGAAACAACAGACAAAATAGTCTGACCATAGGGTAAGACAGAGAGATCAAAATACAACATAACGAGCCTTTAATAAACGTGAGAATACCAGCTTAAGAGAATGGCTTGGCAGAAGGTCAACAACAGAAATGACAAATAACTGTCGTGATCGAAAGTTGTGGAGAGACATGATCACCTACGCCAGCAGACCCGGTACTTGATGATGATGAATGTTACATTTCAAACATTTACATTTGCCAGCTGCTGTAACAATTTCATCGGAACCTGTTTCAAAACTCCACACAACTTTCGCATTATTAGTGTTCAACTTGGAGAATTCTCACATTATTGGGTACAACAGATCATAGAAATGGCACGAGCATTATCCCTGTCAGTATTTACAATGATATGTCATGTGTGGGTCATCACCTTGACCATCCCTTTAAAGCCCCGAGATCTCGATTCTGTCAAATCTGATTTGGTAACTGTCGCTGCCAGAGAGGTCGAACGTTGTAACAAGGAAGCAGTTAATGGTCTTCAGATGAAACGCCAAGAAAGTGAGTTATATTACCTTTACTTTGTTCTAACAAAATAGCATGTGTTAATATGTATTACAGTAATGTGTTACATTATCTTCACTTTGTTCTCTAACGAAATGCATGTTTACATATATAATATTATCTTCACTTTGTACTCTAAGTAAATTCATGTTCTCTTGTGTAGAAACGACAAGACACGACGTCCACATCTCAAACTTTCGATCACACAGTATACCCCGAAATCTAATCTCTATCTCTTTACAAATCGGTTTATATTCACCCACTTCATTATAAATTGAACTTTACTCTTCAGTCTCACTTTCAACCGATTTCAACTTTCCCATCTCACTAGAAACCAACCTCTATTTCTATATTTCCACTTTCCTACATATCGAATGCTTGAGGTTGTTATTGATTGAATAAATATCAATTTGCAGTCCCATCAACAACACGTCGACACTAACATTTCCAATGTACAAACCTCGATTAACCACAAACACGAGTCACACCAGAAACCACGTTTTCACACGCTTCTACATCTAAGTTCCCTGTGGAGCATAGGTCTTCAACAAACACTTTCTAAGCCGTTCTGTTTTCTTGCCATTCTTTTAAGTTCTTTCCATGTCTTCCCCATCATTTTCATCTCTGCTTCCATCTGTCTTCACCAAGAATATTTTGTTGGTCTTCCTCTTTGTCTTTTTCCTTGGGGATTCCAAAAAGGGCATTTTGTGTAATACTCTCAGTTGGCTTCTGCATTGTGTGTTCTATTCAGCGCCATTGACGTTTCCACTCTGGCACGACTACATTCCCTTTAGATTCTACAACTACTCCCTTGTTGTGTTCTACTATTCGACTTCATTTATAATTATTTCTAATTGGACTCATAATACTCCAGTTTGTATTCTCCTTCAACTAAATGCAAAGCTTATCTTTCAATGTGATAAAAGGCGATATCTTTATATTAGTCAATTATTCTATCTTTTTCATTATGCAGTGAAATATAAGGAAACCACAATCCATCTTTCTCTTTATTTGTCTGTTCATCTGTATCTTCCTCTTCCGTCTCCTTTAAATGTTGACGATTGCTGGGGAACCGGCTTGTCCGATCATTTACCAACATCTGGGTAGCACGTTAACACAAGACAATAACCAAGAGACAGAGATAGATATAAGGTGTAACAAAGCATGCCAAGTTATAGGCCAAGTATCAACACTATTAAAAAACAAAGTAATAACTACGCAAGCAAAAAGGGCAATATACAAATCAATTTTTCTACCAACTCTGTGCTATCAGTGCCAGAATTGGACGCTGGACTCTAGAACAATAAGAAAGATAACGACCATCGAAATGAAATGTGTCAGAAGAATGACAGGAAACAGCTTAATGGACAGAGTAAGAAACACCGACCTGAGGAAGAAACTCGAAATTGAACCAGCCGTCGAATACATAAACAAACAACAGATAAATTGGTTCGGCCACATAACAAGACAAACAGAACTAACAATGACTCAAAGAGCAATAAACAAACGCTACGAAAATGCCAGATTATAGTTCAGCCACTGTTGGCCTTACTGCCTGCCTGTCGTTCTAGCCGTTCTTCGTGCTGTTGACCGATGGTTGCCCATTGGCCCTGCCTCGAATGCCGCGTACAACCCTTTGGTTGGTTCGTCGCAACTCACTGACGAGTACCTTCCTGCTCAAATCATAACACGACTCACTCTTAATAAAACCAATAGAACTTGATTGACTCATACCACCTCCACTCGATAGCTCAAGTGGTCCACAATAATCATCTCACATAGGCTGAGTGTTACACAGTCCATTTAAAATCCACATCACGAAACTCTGTTGCCCTACAATGTACTCATATCACAACGTCAGCAGCTTGTTTATCTGCCTGACTTCTTAATGACCTATGTCCCCTCTCACGCTCCACACATGCATGGACAGGCCTTTTTAAGTACATACACAATATGTTACATTATCAGCAGCGTCGTGTCTGCCAATTTACACATCAATGTCATGAAAATTGTTTAAGCGATCACATCCACATATCACAACGCCAGCAGCTTGTTTATCTGCCGGACTCCTTAATGACCTATGTCCCCTCTCACGCTCTACACATGGGCAGGTCTGGTTAAGTACACACACAATGTTACATTATTGGCAGCGTTGTGTCTGCCTATTTACACATCAATATCATGAAAATTGTTTAGGAAATCTTCGTGTCCTACAGTTGCAATTCACATACAACTAACTGCCCTTGGTTCGTGAGCCTCATTACTCACCCGTCAGAAAAATAAGCGTATTCGTGCTCTATTCCCTCGTTCCTCGCCAAGTTAAACGGCTTTCTCGGAACATTGGTGACTGTTGCCACGAATTAATGCAATGTGAGACCACTGCTCATACGCTGTCTAACCACTAACACTGTCACTGTTCAACATTTTGTGGGCAACTGTCCAACCCCTAGACACTTAACACTAGACTAACTGTACAAGGGGTAACCAACTGGCTCCCTAACTGGAAGTTACCACCTTCCTGGTCACGAACTTGAAGCCAACTGGCTTGCACAACAACTATGTACATTAACTAATTTTAAAGGCTGCTAGTCCTAAGAGATTTGTTTAATATTTATAGTGAGATTATTTTAAGATCCATATGGGAATAGCAATTGGAGGTCATTATATAAATAATCTAAGGTATGCTGATGATACAGTCTTAATCGCTAAGAGTGAAAATGAGTTACAAGAAATGTTGGACATTATAGTGAAAGAAAGCAAAAATAAAGGACTCAGACTTAATAGTAAAAAGACAGAAATAATGGTAGCAACAAAGAAAAAGACTTCACCTCAGTGCAAAACAAAGGCAAGTGGAACAATATTAAAACAGGTAAATGAATTTAAATATTTGGGAACTTTGTTAACCTCAGACGGAAGATGTACAAAAGAGGTGAGATGCAGAATGGCTCAGGCAAAAGCAGCTTTCCAAAAAATGAGGAAGATACTATGCAATCCATTTTTGACAATAGAAACAAGAAAAAGAGTTCTTAAATGTTATGTAGAGCCAGTCTTAACATATGGATGCGAATCATGGACAATAGGACAACAAACAAGAAAATCACTGGAGTCTGTAGAAATATGGTTTTACAGAAGAATGTTGAGAGTACCATAAACAGCTAAGAAGAGTAATAAAGATGCTCTGAGAGAGGTCAATGTAAAATGAGAGCTAATTTCCAATATTAGGAAGAAACAATCATAATTTTTTCGCCATGTAATGAGAAAAGAACAGCTGGAATATATTGTAACAACTGTGAAAATTGAGGGACGAAGAGATAGAGGGAAACAAAGAGAAAAAATACCAGACAGCTTAAGAGAATGACTTGGCAGAAGGTCAACAACAGAAATGATAAATAGCTGCCGAGGTGGAAAGTTGTGGAGAGACATGATCACCTACGCCAGTAGGCCCGGTACTTGTTGATGAGGAGTCCTAAGAAGCTAACGCCTTTCGGCGAGACTTTCCCAGTCCACCGCTTGATCAACTCTCATCTATCTAACACGAATTCCCCTACTCTCTTCCATCAGCCACTCGTTCTCCCTGACTCCCACAATTCCCGACACACACGAGACCCACTTAGTCCTTCTTTCCTTTTGTGATCTCACTTTTACTGTCCCCCTATTTTCACGTTTTTCTCTAATCCCTATTCACTCTCTCTACCTGTTTTGTTCTCTACCCGTCTCACGTTATTTCCCCCCCACTCTTTCCCTCTATTCTCTTTGTATTCCTTTTCTCTTATCTGTCTCCTTTTTTTTCGTTCTCTCTCCCTACTACAAGAGTCAGCAAAACAAAAACATTCGTTGATCAATCCTTGCCACTTCTTCCACTGGCAGTCTTTCACTTGTCTTGCCTCACATCTTTTCCAGGAATATTATTTTAGTCAGCCTTGACAAACAGGCACGTGACTGCAACGTTGATGCAGAAAGAAGAAACATATATTGTGCATTGTTACGTTTATCTTCTATATCCGAATATTGTCATGTTTATAGTTTACATTATGTTATTGTAACGCATACTTTTTGTAACATGTTTTTGTAATGTTTATTTTCTATATCCTCATCATCATCAGTACCGGGTCTACTGGCGTAGGTGATCATGTTTCTCCACAAATTTCGATCTCGGCAGCTATTTATTATTTCTGTTGTTGACCTTCTGCCAAGCCATTCTCTTAAGCTGTGTGCTATTTTTTCTCTTTTCTTCCCTCTATCGCTTCGTCCCTCAATTTTTCCAATTGTTACAATATATGCAAGTTGTTCTCTCCTCATTACATGGCCAAAAATGATGATTGTTTCTTCCTAATATTGGAAATTAGCTCTCTTTTTGCTTTGACCTCTCTCAGAACATTTTCATTACTCTTCTTAGCTGTTCATAGTATTCTCAACATTCTTCTGTAAAACCACATTTCTACAGACTCCAGTGATTTTCTTGTCTGTTGTCCTATTGTCCATGATTCGCATCCATATGTTAAGACTGGCTCTACATAACATTTAAGAACTCTTTTTCTTGTTTCTATTGTCAAAAATGGATTGCACAGTATCTTCCTCATTTTTGGAAAGCTTCTTTTGCCTATGTTACAGATTAAAGAAAACTGAAAATAAAAAGTAATTCATGAATTAATATTAACTTCAAAACGGACCGAAAATTATGCATGACATGAAGGATACAGACGTATTGCATAATAGTTTACCACTGTATTATTTTTGTATTGCTTGAAATTATACAGTGTTCAATTTTATAGTATAGAGGGGCCTCGGTAGGTTTAGTTGGGAAAACCACTCGACTGGGCTACCGAGATTCGAAAAAATAAATCCGAGGTCGACCCAGCCGCTAGCAGATATGTGTACTAGGGTATTACTCTGAGAAGGTGAGGAATGCTGCCTCGCATTGTGAGTTTTGATGCTTGAAGCGACACTATCTAGAAGTCTCCGAACACTCCTGGATAGGCGACCGAGCACATATGAGTGAAAACTCGCGAGCTAAGGCGCCGATTCAAGTCTCGTACTTTATCTTTTCTTTATCTTCACCCAAAAATGTACCGTGGTTATAGAAACATATTGAAACTATCACCATATTCCCCATACGCCTAGTAAGGCACGGGGAAAACCTTCACTTTTATTTATCTGACTGTTGATAATATAGACAAGAAAGTATTTCAAATGTTATGTGAATCTTGACATTTGAACGTCAGGCAGGAAACAAGAAAAATTATGCCGGCCAAAGAAATATAGTTTTACAGAAGAATGTTGAGATTTGATATAGATAAATAAAAGAAGAATAATGATAAAACTAAAAAAGGTCAAATTTGATATGAAACTGATGATTATCCACATAAGGGGGAAACAATCGTGACATTTCTTTGTACTCGTTTGTCTCCCCCTTTCGTCTTTTCTTTTTGTTTTGTTTTATTTTTATGTCTTCTCTTTTCGTTATGTGTCATCCCTTTTAAGTATTTTTATTTCATCTATTTGGTCTTTTTATGTCTTCAATTTTGATCTTTTCTTTTTATGTCTTCCATTTTGGTCTTTTATATCCTTTCTTTGGTCTTTCTATTTATGTCTTCCATTTTTGTCTATCTTATTCATTACCTCTTTTTTGGTCTTCCCCTTTATCTTTTCTTTGTATGTGTTCCCTTTGGTCTTTTATCAGCATGCTTTCTCTTTTTATGAGAAGGGAACATATAGAATGTATTTGAATGCGGCAACTTGAGAAAAGAAGAGATAGAAGGAAACAGAGAGAATAAACACAAGAAAGACGAAGGTAAGGGTATGATTGGACATCATCACACCATTTAAACATTTAAATAACTGCAATAGGGAAAGAGAGATTATCTTTCAAGTTGGTGCTATTTTGAAACACATACAATCAGGTTGTTCATTAAATGAGTCTTTTGTGTATTTGTTTCCTAATATAACTCAATCTATGTTTTCCATATTTCATTGTTTTGTTTCTCCAAACACATTACCATAGGTTAACAAGTCACAAAATCTAAAACTTCCCAAACCTCATTATCTTTGTGTCTTTATTTGCAATTCTCCACGCAAAATGTGAAGTTAAGAAATATAACAAAACGGCATATTTTGTTATGATGATGCCTTCTTTGTCAAACTTTTATGTTTATATTTTAATTTTATTGCAGAAAAATATTTAAACAATAAAAACATACAATAAACAGTAAACAAGTCTGAATATAATGGGCCACTGATCACAGGAAAAGGAGACTGCAGAGGAGAAATAAAGAGGAAATTGACGAGTGCTTTACGAAGACTGTTGCATGTAACAAATCTATGACAGGTAATCTGAAAAGTTATAAAGCTGACATTTTTCCAACGGCTTTTAAAGCTGTGAAATACGGGACAACTGGAGAGAACATCGGAGTCACCGAATCTGAAATAAGGTGCTGCAGAGGAATACTAAGAATATTGCCTGGATGGGAGGATTAACGCATGCATCTTAATTAAGGGAGTTAAACATGCAAGAGCTGGCTCGTGAAATCAAATCTACGAATGAAGTTAACGTATTTTGAACACGTCAAGCAACAGAACAATTTAATAGAGAGAGCATTGATGGAGGCTCTTGGATTTTTTTTTTGGGGGGGGAGGTGGGGGGAGGTCTTCTTGTTGAGGTACGATCCGTTGAATCTCAGAATGCTATCTGAGTTATATTAGACTGTTGTTTCCATTAAACATTATTGTTCAAATTGCATTAAAATATTAATACAAATGTATAATTAAAAAAAATAAAGGAAAAATAGAGCCGCTGAAATGAAGTTGGGCGCTGGATATCGAGAATATGCTAGAAACAAGTGTCACTGAAGCAGGTCGTCCTGATCTGGCAACGAAAACGAGGCACAAAAACTGGCAGCCAATAGGACAACGTCCACAGAAGGATAGGTTAATTGGCAGGTAGATTGAACATTTGTTCTGTCATTTTTAAACAGACAGAATAAGTAGCAAAAAGAGAGGTTTACTCGGTCAAATTAATGGAGGCATATAGAGATTTTGCATACGTACAATCAGAGATAAACGAAAATAAGGATTACAGTCAAGATTGCTGACGTTTAAGGAGCGGTCCCGATAAAGTGACGATGGCCCAAAGTGGCACAAGAATTTAGAGCCAAATTATTCAAAAATGTCAACAGAACGATCATCAGGAAGTTCAAAGTTCAGACAGGATGAACGTTAGTGACGTTCTCGTTGTCAACGTAAATTCATTTCTTTTTTAAACTATTCAAACGTGATTGACATCTCTTAAATGTTACAGTGCTAGGACGAACGGTGGAGCGGATATGGGGATACTCCAACTGCAATGAAAATGACTCGACGAATAGAATAGATAGCGTAGAAACTATGTTTATTAGCAGCTTCATCTTCGTTGAGGAAACATTAATTACTTTCTTCAGAAATATTCCCGATATTAATTACCAAAGTCACTGCGGCACATCACAACTGTGTAGGAAAAGGTTCGATCCACGAAGAAGCCACACAGAAACTACAGACATGGTCGACTTAACAGCTATGGGCAGCAAGTATCCGATGAGTAGGAACACGTCAATGTCAAACCAAGATACAACCTGTTGATGATGGAGTAAATCAGCCATGACGTAGGTCAAGTAGTTAAAGAAGCATCGTAATAAAAAGTAAAGAGCCGCATCACGTCAAGTGACGTATAGGGAATATTGTGTTAGTGACCATAAATTTTACAAAACCTCGGCACATGAATTTTGGGGTAATATGGTCGATATTACGCCCGTCCCGCTTTACTTTTCCATAATAAAATCCGGTACCAATTTAAGGTTGAGTGAACCCGACCAGGATCGACTCGACCTCTTGTCCTTTGTTGTCCAGTTCACTAACCACTGAGCTATCGCGGCTCCAAAGCAGAACTTACTCCAGAATAATATCACTGGTATTATGTACATTGGGGAGCCGCGTTAGCTCAGTGGTTAGTGAACTAGACTACAAAGTGCAATAGAGTAAAGCTAGTGAGAGCATGGGGGCAGGTAACTTAGTTGTTACCCGCTTCTCAATAGGTAATAGCAGTAACAAATAGTAGCGACCAGTAGAGTTAGGACATGAAGTTGGGGAATGCAAATATTTCCAGCCAGAAATAGAAGTTCACATCGGGGTAGTGTCCTCAGAAATAACAAGGACACCCACAAAGCTAATGAGGAAATGTCCAGAATTACTGGACGACACAATGAATAGTTTAGGTCCATGGAAATTTCCACTTCAAAACAAGTTTGTGAGTGAGAGAAAATGCGAGATACAGATTTCCACCAACAGCAGGTTGGGGAAATAACAAATACCATGCGTTCATGGTCATGACTTTACTGTCCAGTAAACAGCTACCAGAAAAGGTCAGAGTCGTGAAGTAATATTATTTTTAATAGGTTATAGAAGTCACGAAAATAATCTGTTATTGTCAAAGTCTTGGACAGTTGAGACACAAGTCAGTGTAGGGTTATAGTCTCGGACACGAGGCTGCAAGTGATCAAGAGGGAGTCGCAAATTGTCACTTCACGACGATTTTGATTGGTTAGTGATTTTCAGGTGAAGAGGGTGGTTGAAGTATTTAAACTTCAACACAAAAGAAGTTAGTAAGAGAGAGAGAGCGAGAGAGAGAGCGAGAGACAGAGATAGACGTCAGAATGTAGACTAAGTAAGCTTAGTCCAGCTTCGGCCGAACTGCCAAAGGCAGTTAGTTAGAAGTTAAGTTGAACTAGTAGTGTAAGAATAAGAAGCTAAGCAAGTTAGATCACAAGTTTAGTTAGTAAGTTTTCTTGATGTAGTAAAGCCAGTTAGTTTGGAAGTTAGAATATCCAAGTTGAAGTTCAAGTTAGTTTAGAAGTTATTAGTAGAAGTTAATAGAGAGCATTATGAGCTTAAGCTGTGAAAGTGTTGTGAAAGATTCATAGAATTGTGCAATATATTCTTACAAGTTCGTAAGTAAACACGTGAATACTGTTGTATGAAAGATATGCACTTACGGACATTCAAATAGTCACCGACGATAGTCTCTTGAGTGTCCTGAATGAACGAAGATTAATTTAAGATAAGTGCACGATCATGGGCTAAGATTGATAATAGAGAAATGAATAAACTGATTATGATTTTATAATGAGAGAAAAAGAGTCTACTAAAATAAATGTGCTATGCTGTCAAGTTATAATATAATACAATACAGTACAGTACAGTACAGCACAGTGCAGTGTAGTAATGTGATATGATGTGATGTGATGTGATATGATATGATGATATATAATATAATATAATATAATATAATATAATATAATATAATATAATATAATATAATATAATATAATATAATATAATATAATATAATATAATATAATGTAATGTAATGTAATGTAATGTAATGTAATGTAATGTAATATAATGTAATGTAATGTAATGTAATGTAATGTAAAAGTAAAAAGTACCCCCCGTCACGCCAAGTGGCGTATAGGGAAATATGGTGTTAGTGACCCTATATTTTACAGACCTTCAGCACATGATTTTTGGGGTAATGTGGTCGGTATTACGCCCGTGCTGCTTTTACTTTCCCAGAAAAAATCCGGTACCCATTTAAGGCTGGGTGAACCCGGAGCCGTCGGTTGGGATCGAACCCTACCCCTTGTCCGTAGTAGTCCAGTTCACTAACCACTGAGCTATCGCGGCTCCTACTAATTTTTAGGGAATTAGTAAAACCCAGGTGTCCTCGCCAGGATTACGAACCCCGGCTGTTGCCGTGGTAAGCCAACCGCCTATCGATTGCGCTAACCGGACACCCGTAATGTAATGTAATATAATATAATATAATATAATATAATATAATATAATATAATATAATATAATATAATATAACATCAAGATATAAATACAAAAAAGAGTCACTGTAGGTCTATAACACAAAGGACACGAGGTAGGGTTCGATTCCAACCGACGACTTCCGTTTCACCAAAACTTTAATGGGTACCCGATTTTTTTTTCTGAGAAAGTAAAGCGGCACCGACCACATTACCCCAAAAATCATGTGCTGAAGGTCTGTACAATTTATTGTCTTTAACACCATATTGTAACATCAAAACATGGACAAATCAGCCTATGACAACCTGCACCATCAAAGCAAGAGACAGAGCAGAATGGCGCTCCATGGTAGCCAACCTTCGTTGCGGAGAAGGCACTCGATGATGATGATGAACACCATATTCCCTATACGCCACTTGGCGTGACGGGGGTACTTTAATTTTTTTTAATTTTATTATGTACATTCAGCAAAAATAACTTAAACGAGACACACATGTTTGGCATACGAGGATATGAAATATTTCACAGGCCAAGCCAATAATACAAAATAAAGGTATCATCATGCATGTGCAATTGCTGTATCAGAAACAGAAAGGTATGAAGATGGGCTCCTCGAATGTCATTCAACACAAAAACGGCTACAATGAGATCCGATGACGCAAATTGCTACAGCAACCTCCTCCATCGAAAGCACTAGAACTACACCGAATAAAGTTACAAAGATAAATTCATCTATTAGTTGATGAATTAACAGCTACTCACCAAGTTAGGAATATAAAGAAAATGACGAAAGTATTGAGGAAGTTAATGGCGAGATGATAGAAAACAATCTGATGTTAGTTAATGACGAGATGATAGAAAACAATCTGATGTTAGTTTATGACGAGATGGTAGAAAACAATCTGTTGTTAGTTTATGACGAGATGATAGAAAACAATCTGATGTTAGTTTATGACGAGATGGTAGAAAACAATCTGATGTTAGTTTATGACGAGATGGTAGAAAACAATCTGATGTTGGTTGATGACGAGATGGTAGAAAACAATCTGATGTTGGTTGATGACGAGATGGTAGAAAACAATCTGATGTTAGTTAATGACGAGATGATAGAAAACAATCTGATGTTAGTTGATGACGAGATGGTAGAAAACAATCTGATGTTAGTTAATGACGAGATGGTAGAAAACAATCTGATGTTAGTTGATGACGGGATGATAGAAAACAATCTGATGTTAGTTGATGACGGGATGATAGAAAACAATCTGATGTTAGTTTATGACGAGATGATAGAAAACAATCTGATGTTAGTTGATGACGAGATGATAGAAAACAATCTGATGTTAGTTGATGACGAGATGATAGAAAACAATCTGATGTTAGTTGATGACGAGATGATAGAAAACAATCTGATGTTAGTTGATGACGAGATGATAGAAAACAATCTGACGTTAGTTGATGACGAGATGATAGAAAACAATCTGATGTTAGTTGATGACGAGATGATAGAAAACAATCTGATGTTGGTTGATGACGAGATGATAGAAAACAATCTGATGTTATTTGATGACGAGATGATAGAAACAATCTGAAGTTAGTTAATGACGAGATGATAGAAAACAATCTGATGTTAGTTGATGACGAGATGATAGAAAACAATCTGATGGTTGATGACGGGATGATAGAAAACAATCTGATGTTAGTTGATGACGAGATGATAGAAAACAATCTGATGTTGGTTGAGACGGGATGATAGAAACAATCTGATGTTGGTTGATGACGGGATGATAGAAAACAATCTGATGTTGGTTGATGACGGGATGATAGAAAACAATCTGATGTTGGTTGATGACGAGATGATAGAAAACAATCTGATGTTAGTTGATGACGAGATGATAGAAAACAATCTGATGTTGTTTGCTGACGGGATGATAGAAAACAATCTGATGTTGGTTGATGACGAGATGGTAGAAAACAATCTGATGTTAGTTTATGACGAGATGGTAGAAAACAATCTGATGTTAGTTTATGACGAGATGGTTGAAAACAATCTGATAGTTTATGACGAGATGGTAGAAAACAATCTGATGTTAGTTTATGACGAGATGGTAGAAAACAATCTGTTGTTAGTTTATGACGAGATGATAGAAAACAATCTGATGTTAGTTTATGACGAGATGGTAGAAAACAATCTGATGTTAGTTTATGACGAGATGGTAGAAAACAATCTGATATTAGTTTATGACGAGATGGTAGAAAACAATCTGATGTTGGTTGATGACGAGATGGTAGAAAACAATCTGATGTTGGTTGATGACGAGATGGTAGAAAACAATCTGATGTTAGTTAATGACGAGATGATAGAAAACAATCTGATGTTAGTTGATGACGAGATGGTAGAAAACAATCTGATGTTAGTTAATGGCGAGATGGTAGAAAACAATCTGATGTTAGTTGATGACGGGATGATAGAAAACAATCTGATGTTAGTTTATGACGGGATGATAGAAAACAATCTGATGTTAGTTTATGACGAGATGATAGAAAACAATCTGATGTTAGTTAATGACGAGATGATAGAAAACAATCTGATGTTAGTTGATGACGAGATGGTAGAAAACAATCTGATGTTAGTTAATGAGTTGTTGGTAGAAAACAATCTGATGTTAGTTTATGATGCGATGATAGAAAACAATCTGATTTTAGTTGATGACAAGATGATAGAAAACAATCTGACGTTAGTTTATGACGGGATGATAGAAAACAATATGATGTTGGTTTATGACGGGATGATAGAAAACAATCTGATGTTCGTTGATGACAAGATGATAGAAAACAATCTGATGTTAGTTGATGGCGGGATGATAGAAAACAATCTGATGTCAGTTGATGACAAGATGATAGAAAACAATCTGATGTCAATTGATGACAAGATGATAGAAAACACTCTGATGTCAATTGATGACAAGATGATAGAAAACAATCTGATGTCAATTGATGACAAGATGATAGAAAACAATCTGATGTCAATTGATGACAAGATGATAGAAAACAATCTGATGTTAGTTGATGACAAGATGATAGAAAACAATCTGATGTCAATTGATGACAAGATGATAGAAAACACTCTGATGTCAATTGATGACAAGATGATAGAAAACAATCTGATGTCAATTGATGACAAGATTATATAAAACAATCTGATGTCAATTGATGACAAGATGATAGAAAACAATCTGATGTCAGTTGATGTTGAGATGATAGAAAATAATCTGATGTCAGTTGATGACAAGATGATAGAAAACAATCTGATGTCAGTTGATGACAAGATGATAGAAAACAATCTGATGTCAGTTGATGACAAGATGATAGAAAACAATCTGATGTCAGTTGATGACAAGATGATAGAAAACAATCTGATGTCAGTTGATGACAAGATGATAGAAAACAATCTAATGTTAGTTGATGACGAGATGATAGAAAACAATCTGATGTTGGTAAACAGGCCTCTCGATGACCAAAATGCAACTCTATAGTATGGTCAGCAATCAGTATACTCGATCCAACCATGACCATAGGCGACAATCTCACAACACCAATTGTAAATGGGAAACAAGAAGGAAATGACCTGAACGTTAATTATACAGCATATCTTTCAACAACACTGAGAACGGATTGCTTAATATGGCTTCCAGATAGAAGTTTGTTTTTAAATTAAAAAAGATTAATTTGAAAAAAAGGCTTTTTCAAAACACACTACCACAATTATCTATTCTCGCTTGTATGTGTCACCTCTCTACCATAACTACCTATTCTCGTTGGTACGTATCACCTCACTACCACAACTATCTATTCTAGTTGGTATGTACTACCTCTCTACACAACTATCTATTCTCATTGGTATGTGTTACCTCTCTACCACAACTATCTATTATCGTTGGTATGTGTTACCTCACTACCACATTTATCTATTCTCGTTGGTATATGTTACCTCACTACCACAACTATCTATTCTCGTTGGTACGTGTCACCTATCTACCACAAATATTTATTCTCGTTGGTACGTGTCACCTCTCTACCACAACTATCTATTCTTGCTGGTATGTGTTACCTCACTACCACAATTATCTATTCTCTTTAGTACTTGGAAACTTTCTACCCCAATTATTTTCCATTTATTGCTTGTAATATTTCTATCTCAACTTTATTCTATTTGGCACTTATCACCTCTCTATCACAACTCCATCCATTACGTGTAACCTCTCTATCACAACTCTATCCCATTACGTGTAACACTTCCACCACAACTCTATTCCATTACGTGAAATCTTTCTATCACAACTCTATAGCATTCATAACGTGCAACGTTTCTATAACATCTCTATCACAACTCTATCACATTACGTGTAACGTTTCTATCACAACTCACTTTTCCGTTTCAACAAAAACTCCTTTATTACTGCTACTTACCTCTCCCTGTGACTGAATACTTTGTGCTCGGTCTTCAACTATAATCGTTGTATAAAACCCGTTTTATTTCCCTAAAATGGCTCCCTGTATAACGTCCTTGTCAGTACGTGAAAAACAGACTCACCAAATTCGCGTGCTTTTCTAGGTACGAGTCGTGCTATTCCGTCGTATAATTACTGTAACTGCCTACGTTTTAATGACCGGTCGGATGTTCGAATGTAACCTGGGAAACCAGGATCGAAAACCGAGAAGAGACAGAACGTTGTGACCTAATTACATTAATGGACTCGGAATGACCAACATGATCAAAGTACGGCAATTTAAGTGATCCGTGACGACTGGTCCGTTAAATGTCAAGGTTGTGAATACAGTTGTTATGTACAGATGCCGTGGCTTCTATCTGCATCTATTTTGCTTCAAAACAAGCTCTTGCAGCCATTCTCTTTCTCTTCCACTCTACCTTGTATTGTTTTTTTTTATATTGTTATATAACGAAAGCTCTCTCAGTGTTTCTCTTTTAAACAAAAGCATATATTTGCTCGAAAGAGGCCGGCCCAGAAAGACACTAAGAACATTGATCAGAGAGGCAAAAGCAGCAGGAATCGCCCCCCCCCCCCCCCTTTCCTAAATAAGATCGAGTTGCTTGCACAGAATAGAGACAAATGGTGAGATTTTATAAAAAGGTCACCGCGAGGATTGAGACTGCTAGAAAGAAAATTTAGAAAAAGAGAAAGAGTATCTGAGTCTATGCTCTTTGGGTCGGCCACGACTCGAAAGGTCAATAGATAGATAGATAGATAGATAGATAGATAGATAGATAGATAGATAGATAGATAGATAGATAGATAGATAGATAGATATATAGATAGATAGATAGATAGATAGATAGATAGATAGATAGATAGATAGATAGATAGATAGATAGATAGATGGATGGATGGATGGATGGATGGATGTATGGATGGATGGGTGTATGGATGGATGTATGGATGGATGGATGGATGGATGGATGGATGGATGGATAGATAGATAGATAGATAGATAGATAGATAGATAGATAGATAGATAGATAGATAGATAGATAGATAGATAGATAGATAGATAGATAGATAGATAGATAGATAGATAGATAGATAGATAGATAGATAGATAGATAGATAGATAGATAGATAGATAGATAGATAGATAGATAGATAGATAGACGGGCGGACGGACGGACGGATGGATGGATGGATGGATGAATTTGCTTAGTGTTGTATATTTATCCATCTCTTACTTCAATTCGCGCTTTCTCTTAACCATCCTCGTCATTTTATTGTGGGAGAGAACAGCCATATAATTGCAGTAAAGCTGGTAGCAAGGAGCAAGTGCTTGGATGTAACATACACTACGCTCCTACAAGGTACTTTGACAGTTTTACACAAGCGAAACACAACAAAATACTGAAGTTTCGGCCTACATGCGGCCTTCTTCAGAAAACGAGAAAAACAAACGGACAACAAAATATGGATAAACTCTACAACATTAAGAATAAACGGGAAAAGTATGTCAAGGAGAGATAATAAGGATACGATATTAGATGATAAAACAAAATGTAGAGGTACTACATTTTAAGAGAACACAAATTGATAAAATAAAACAAAATGTAGAGGTACTACATTTTAAGAGAACACAAATTGATAAAATAAAACAAAATGTAGAGGTACTACATTTTAAGAGAACACAAATTGATAAAATAAAATAAAATGTAGAGGTACTACATTTTAAGAGAACACAAATTGATAAAATAAAACAAAATGTAGAGGTACTACATTTTAAGAGAACACAAATTGATGAAATAAAACAAAATGTAGAGGTACTACATTTTAAGAGAACACAAATTGATAAAATAAAATAAAATATAAGCTGAACAATATCTTGATAAATTAATGTTAGACTTATCTGAGACGATCCAGAAGTACACTTTGTGGATAAGATGCATGCGCCTTTTGGTGCCTCCCAAGATGACGATCTGTTTTCGCGGGCTGGTTGTCACGGAACCGTATTGCTATTTTATTGTGCTTCTCGATTAAGAAAATTTAAAACTCTTGATTAATCCGCGTGCCGGAGAGCTCATTGACTGGAGTTGGCCAGTCTATAACGTGGAAACGGGTTCTGGACAGTGCGACTGAGTACACGCAGCGTTGACTTTCCTCGACGAATAGAACCAATGACGAACACAGAACTGGAGTCGTTAGTCTCTGGACACCGCAGGACATGGTGAGGAGGGGATCTAATCACCTATGGACATGTTCGGAGTACAATAATGATGATGACCCGCGAATAATTCAATAACTGCGTGGACAAATGACGCCAAATGCGGATATGATAAGACGTGACAGGGTTGGAGGTTGGGAGTGGGTAGAAACCAGTCACGTGATTAGACGTAAGATCTGATAAAGAGTCGCAGGTGATAACAAGGTGTGACTGATAGTGAAGTATTAGACCTGTATCGGTTGAGATAGAGCAATGTATACTAGGGCGCGAAAACACTAGTAAACAATGCCAGACGTGCCTTCAGGTGACGGTCATTGTTTTATTTATTTTCAGTAGCTCTCATTAACTATCAGATCTTTCTAAATAAGTCTCAAATTATTTCATTTCAGTAGCTCTCATTCACTATCAGATCTCTCTAAATTAATCTCAAATTATTTCTCTCTTACTCAATAATTTATTGTTTATCCAGAAAAATATGTGTCGTTTATGTCTCTGTTTTTCTTAATCTTATTGTTTTTTCTCTTTACACTACTTCTCACTCATTCTTCCTGTCTTTATCTCCGTCCATATCTGTTGATCTCATACAATTACGAGACATCGTTAAATATTATTTATTTTCTGTTTCTATTAATATTTTTCTTTATCTTCTACTTTCTGTCAATATATTTGTCTTTCCTTTTTCAGTTATATTATGAAATATAACTACTTCTCTCTCATTCTCTCTCTCTCTCTCTCTCTCTCTCTCTCTCTATCCCTCTCTCGCCCTTTGTACTTCATCTATTCTGACTCAGTCAACATTCATCTGCCCTCTCTATTCACTCAATCTGTCAACCTACATCTGCCCGCTCTATTAACGCACTCTGTCAACCTCCGTCTGCCCTCTCTATTCACGCACTCTGTCAACCTCCATCTGCCCCCTCTATCCACGCACTCTGTCAACCTCCATCTGCCCGCTCTATTCACGCACTCTGTCAACCTCCATCTGCCCGCTCTATTCACGCACTCTGTCAATCCCCATATGCCCTCTCTATTCACTCACTCTGTCAACCTGCATCTGCCCTCTCTATTCACTCACTCTGTCAACCTGCATCTGCCATCTCTATTCACTCACTCTGTCAACCTGCATCTGCCCTCTCTATTCACGCACTCTGTCAATCTCCATCTGCCCTCTCTATTCACTCACTCTGTCAACTTCCATCTGATCTCTCTATTCACTCACTCTGTCAATCTCCATCTGCCCTCTCTATTCACTCACTCTGTCAATCTCCATCTGCCCTCTGTATTCACTCACTCTGTCAATCTCCATCTGTCCTCTCTATTCACTCATTCTCTCAACCTGCATCTGCCCTCTCTATTCACTCACTCTGTCAATCTCCATCTGTCCTCTCTATTCACTCATTATCTGAACCTGCATCTGCTCTCTCTATTCACGCACTCTGTCAATCTCCATCTGCCCTCGCTATTCACGCACTCTGTCAATCTCCATCTGCCCTCTCTATTCACTCACTCTGTCAACCTGCATCTGCCATCTCTATTCACGCACTCTGTCAACCTCCATCTGCCCTCTCTATTCACTCACTCTTTCAACCTGCATCTGTCCTCTCTATTCACTCATTCTCTCAACCTGCATCTGCCCTCTCTATTCACGCACTCTGTCAATCTCCATCTGCCATCTCTATTCACTCACTCTGTCAACCTGCATCTGCCCTCTCTATTCACTCACTCTGTCAATCTCCATCTGCCCTCTCTATTCACTCACTCTGTCAACCTGCATCTGCCCTCTCTATTCACGCACTCTGTCAACCTCCATCTGCCCTCTCTATTCACTCACTCTGTCAACCTGCATCTGTTTTCTCTATTCACTCATTCTCTCAACCTGCATCTGCCCTCTCTATTCACGCACTCTGTCAATCTCCATCTGTCCTCTCTATTCACTCATTCTCTCAACCTGCATCTGCCCTCTCTATTCACGCACTCTGTCAATCTCCATCTGCCCTCTCTATTCACGCACTCTGTCAATCTCCATCTGCCCTCTCTATTCACTCATTCTCTCAACCTCCATCTGCCCTCTCTATTCACGCACTATGTCAATCTCCATCTGCCCTCTCTATTCACTCACTCTGTCAACCTCCATCTGCCTTCTCTATTCACTCACTCTGTCAACCTCCATCTGCCCTCTCTATTCACTCATTCTCTCAACCTCCATCTGTCCTCTCTATTCACTCACTCTGTCAACCTCCATCTGTCCTCTCTATTCACTCACTCTGTCAATCTCCATCTGTCCTCTCTATTCACGCACTCTGTCAACCTCCATCTGCCCTCTCTATTCACTCACTCTGTCAACCTGCATTTGCCCTCTCTATTCATTCATTCTCTCAACCTCCATCTGCCCTCTCTATTCACTCACTCTGTCAACCTGCATCTGCCCTCTCTATTCACGCACTCTGTCAACCTCCATCTGCCCGCTCTATTCACTCACTCTGTCAACCTCCATATGCCTCTCTATTCACTCACTCTCTCAATCTTTCTCTTCCATTCAAACAATGCCTATGTCACAGTTCTCATTATTCCACAAACATTCTCTATCGCTGCCTTAATGCATTCTTGAATCTCTCTGATTCTCTCTTTCTCCTCTCTTTCAACATCATTCAGATTGCTTATCTCTCCTTTAACCGTTATCATTCATCGTCCCTTTCACCTAATTTTGTTTCATCATTCATACTCTAACGCTGTCTCCTTATCCTTCTTATTCAGTACTTTCCATCACTCTTAATCTTCAAAATGCGTTCTTCTCTCAACTACTTTTTTTTCTGAACCCTCTTTCTTATGTCAGATATGTCGTTTTTCTTCTAAACATGTTATCTTTACACATACAAAACAAACATACACGCCCCTCCACTTATTTTTCACTGTTTCACACATACACATACTAAAAACTAAATATGCAATTTATTTATTCTGTCCGTAAATCTTTCTCTGTTTGACACACACATACACACACACATACACGTGCACAAACACACACACACAGGTGCACAAACACAGAGAGAGAGATAGAGAGAAAGAGTAACATTTTCTTTCAGCCACTCATTGTTATCGGGAGCCGCGATAGCTCAGTGGTTAGTGAATTGGACTACAGAGGACAAGATGTAGGTTTCGATCCCAACCGATGGCTTCCGGTTCACCCAGCCTTTAATGGGTTCCAGATTTTTTTTTTCTGGAAAAGTAAAGCGGCGCGGGCTTAATACCGACCACATTAACCCAAAAAATCATGTGCCGAAAGTCTTAAAGTTGTATGGTCACTAACACCATATTCCCTATACGCCACTTGGCGTGACGGGGGTACTTTACTTTTTTGTTTTTTTTTTTGTTTTACTCATTGTTATCATTCCCCCCTCTCACTTTCTACACTTTTTCAATCTCCATTTTCTTCTTTCTTTCTCTCTCTATCTCTCGCTCCCCCTTTCTTTCCCTCTCTCTATCTCTCGCTCCCCCCTTTCTTTCCCTCTCTCTATCTCTCGCTCTTCTCTTTCTTTCCCTCTCTATCTCTATAATTCGACATTTCTTATCTTTAAAAAAGTTTCTCGCTCACGCACAAATTCATATTGGTTTATTCATCTTTCTTCATCAGTTTGACACTCGCACACTTGATATCTTCGACATTACTCTACCAGAATAAATGATAAGGATTGTAGGAGAGAGTACAATTAGAGTCAGGAGCGACAGAATGAATGATAAAGATAGAAGGAGAGAGTAAAATTAGAGTCAGGAGCCACAGAATGAATGATAAAGATAGTAGGAGAGAGTACAATTAGAGTCAGGAGCGACAGAATGAATGATAAAGATAGTAGGAGAGAGTACAATTAGAGTCAGGAGCCACAGAATGAATGATAAAGATAGTAGGAGAGAGTAAAATTAGAGTCAGGAGCCACAGAATGAATGATAAAGATAGTAGGAGAGAGTACAATTAGAGTCAGGAGCGACAGAATGAATGATAAAGATAGTAGGAGAGAGTAAAATTAGAGTCAGGAGCCACAGAATGAATGATAAAGATAGTAGGAGAGAGTACAATTAGAGTCAGAAGCGACAGAATGAATGATAAAGATAGTAGGAGAGAGTAAAATTAGAGTCAGGAGCCACAGAATGAATGATAAAGATTTTAGGAGAGAGTACAATCAGAGTCAGGAGCCACAGAATGAATGATACATATTGTAGGAGAGAGTACACTCAGAGTCAGGAGCCACAGAATGAATGACAAATATTGTAGGAGAGAGTACAATCAGAGTCAGGAGCCGCAGAATGAATGATACATATTGTAGGAGAGAGTACAATCAGAGTCAGGAGCCACAGAATGAATGACAAACATTGTAGGAGAGAGTACAATCAGAGTCAGGAGCCACAGAATAAATGATAAAGATTGAAGGAGAGACTGCATCTATAGTCAGGTGCGACATAATGAAGATAAATATTGAAAGGGAGAGTACACTTGGATTCAGGCGCGAACAAATGAATGATAAATATTGAGAGTATACTGAGAGTCAAGATAGACAGAATGAATGATTATAATATAGAATAGCCAAATACAACAGAAACAAACATAAATTTACAAATTATTTAGGGAGTGGAAGAAACCCTTATAGAGCATCTAAATAATATCCACTTTGGACTTCCGTTTCCAAGATGGAGGATCTAGTTCACGTTCTCTCGATCGCTGGTAGATAGTGCATTCGGTGACTGATTAATTACGGTTCTCCATTGCACTTCTCTGCGTTAAAATCAAAATGATGATCTGCTTATTACATCTGCGACGCTAAATCGGTGTCGTACACCGGCAATATTCCATTTTCGACAAATCAAGTGTGGTGAATGCGACCTTCCACCGTCTAGGCTTGTTCTGCGCTTTACATTGGTGCTGTTCATGACCGTTGTTGGATTTGCTTGACGTAAGTTATTTACATGTTACTCGTTAATGTGAAATGCTTCGTCACCGCAGTTATATCTCTTTAGGGAATTTGCACCGTGTTTTGTTCGTCGTAGGCTGCATTCACTAGAATAGTTGTATATATATAATCAGGAATCTAATGGGGGCGTCATTGCTGTGCGTGCGACATTGTTAAGTGTGTTACGTTATCGTAATGGCTCATCGTAAATCCCTAGACTGGCCTTACACTAATCTGACATCTGTTGTTTGATGTGCGACGGGGGTAATCTGACGACTAACTGTGTGTTTATATGTTCGGAATTTGAATCAACAACGATAGCTTAACATCATCAAGCGCTATACATTTTTAAAGAAATATGACGATCATCATTTTCAGGAAGACGTGAACTTCCGGTATATGGTGGATAGGCGGCAGGAACCATTGCAGGCTATGCATGAAAAGTGTTCCTTGTTGCAGTTTCCTCATATTCCAAGTCCATGGGGAACTGGTTGGTCTCGAGGCAAGACGCCGGCCTCGGGACAGAGAGGTTGTGGGTTCAAATCTGTCGGCTACACCAGTTGGGATTATTATTTATGATTTCTCTCTGCGGCAACCACCCCTGGTCTCAGCAGCGAGGCCCGGCTTAAAACGTCAGTTACTCATCGACGGAAAAAATATGAGTACCTCCGAAGTCGGAGCTATCTGCCTGTGCGGCGAGGGATCCCTGTGCACACGGCTACAAGGGAAAGATGCATTAACACACAAAATTCAGTTCCTAGTCTCTAGGGACTTCATCATTGTTGAAAGCTGGCGAACGCAACAACAACATCCACTTTGAGAAACACTCTTTTTATTTTGTTTCTGTTCAGCACAGCTATTTGTTGATGATATTTTAGTAGTGTTTGGAAATGTTCTCAGCTGTGAAACAGGCCTTTGAGCATAATCCTGCTATAGGACATTAACAATAAGAGCCGCAATAGCTCAGTGGTTAGTGAACTGGACTACAAAGGACAAGAGGTCGGGTTCGATACTGATAGACGGCTCCAGGTTAACCCAGCTTTAAATGGGTACCAGTTTTTGTTTTCTGGAGAAGGAAAGCGGCACGGACGTAATACTGACCACATTACTCCAACGATCATGTGTCGAAGGTCTGTAGAATGTATGGTCACTAACACAACGATCCCTATACGTGACGATGCGTGACAGGGCTCTTTACATTACTTACCTAACTATGATGATCATCATCATCATCAAGTACCGGGCCTGCTGGCGTAGTTGATCATGTCTCTCCACAACTTTCGATCTCGACAGTTTTTTGGTATCATTTCTGTTGTTCACTTTCTGCAAAGCCATTCTCTGAGCTGTCTGGTATCTTTTCTCTTTGCCTCCCTCTATCTCTTCGTCCTTCTCAATTTTCCCAGTTGTTACAATATATTCCAGATGTTCCTTTCTCATTACATGACTGCCAAAAAATGGTGATTCTTTCTTCCTCATATTGTAAATTAGCTCTCTTTTTGCTTTGACCTCTTTCATGACGTTTTCATTACTCTTCTTAACTGCCCATGGTATTCTCAACATTCTTCTGTAAAACCACATTTCAACAGACTCCAGTGATTTCCTTGTCTGTTGTTCTATTGTCCATGGTTCACATCCATATGTTAAGACTGGCTCTACATAACATTTAAGAACTCTTTTTCTTATTTCTATTGTCACAAATGGATTGCACAGTATCTTCCTCATTTTTTGGAAAGCTGCTTTTGCCTGTGCTATTCTGCATCTCACCTCTGTTGTACATCTTCCGTCTGAGGTTACCAAAGTAAACAAATGATCATTAGAGACGCTATAACTTACTTTTCTGGAACACTAGTGGATAAATTACCTTATTTTACACCAGAAAGGGTTAAATTTGTCAAATTGTGAAATATTTCTTCTCATAAACTTTATTGAACTAAAATTTAAATATCTGAAAACCACTTCTATTCTAGAATGTTCATATTTTTGTTCAGTGTCGCAATTTTGAACCACTCCAGTTAAAAAAAAAATCAATTTCAAAAATGAGTGGCATGTAGTTTCTTCATGAAATCTTCCCTCGTACATGGAGCAACATTTTTATGATTGGATCTAAAATTATACTTTGAGATAAAATCAAACAGCCGTGCCAACTGTCAATATCTCTCTATCTTTCACTTATTATTTTATTTCTCTATCTTTCTATCTCATTATTGTATTTCATTATCTTTGTCTCTCATTATTTTATTTCTCCGTCTTTCTCTCTCGTTATTTTTTCTTATCTTTCTCTCTTATTATTTTATTTTTTTCTATCTTTCTCTCCCATTATTTTATTTCTCTATCCTTCTCTTTCATTATTTTATATAATTATCATTCTCTCTCATTATTTTATTTCTCTGTCCTTCTCTCTAATTATTTTATTTCTCCATCTTTCTATCTCATTATTTTAATTATCTATCTTTCTCTGTCATTATTTTAATTCTCTGTCGTTCTCTCTCATTATTTATTTTTCTATCTTTCTATATCATTATTTTATTTCTCAATCTTCATCTCTCATTATTTTATTTCTATGTCTTTCTATCTCACTATTTTATTTCTATATCTTTCTCTCTCATTATTTTATTTCTATATCTTTCTCCCTCATTATTATATATATATATATATATATATATGTGTGTGTTTCTTTTACAGATATAACCCACACACCTCCGTAACCATCAATCAATTCTGCTTCTATAAAACCACCACACTTAACTCTTGTGCTCCACAATTAATGAATGATATACGCGGCAACAGACAGATCACCTAAAAGATAATTATTGGCAGCTATCGATCACAAGCTCATACATTTTCTAATTGATTCAATCAGATAATTGAATGCTGTGTGGTGATCAACAAGAATGGCTCATTATAAAATATATTACCAACAACACGCGTCTCTAACACTGCATTAATTGTTTAGGTTGTGTTAGTGTTTATTGTGTCTCTTATTGAAGTGGACTGGGTATGAGTGGGGAGTGCGGAGTGGGAGAATTAATAACACTGGTTGTGAGTCAGCGATACAGTGAAGGAATGATGTGAGTGAGTCAGAGGTAGCAGGAGTACGATACTTGTTAGTGAGTCAGTGGTAGAAGGAGTACGATACAAGTACTTGTTAGTGAGTCAGTGGTAGAAGGAGTACGATGCAAGTACTTGTTAGTGAGTCAGTGGTAGAAGGAGTACGATACAAGTACTTGTTATTGAGTCAGTGGTAGAAGGAGTACGATACAAGTACTTGTTAGTGAGTCAGTGGTAGAAGGAGTACGATACAAGTACTTGTTAGTGAGTCAGTGGTAGAAGGAGTACGATACAAGTACTTGTTAGTGAGTCAGTGGTAGAAGGAGTACGATACAAGTACTTGTTATTGAGTCAGTGGTAGAAGGAGTACGATACAAGTACTTGTTAGTGAGTCAGTGGTAGCAGATTTACGAGACAGTACCTGTTAGTGAGTCAGTGGTAGAAGGAGTACGATACAAGTACTTGTTATTGAGTCAGTGATTGAGTGTGGAATATTACTAGAAATACCCAACTGAGCTACCGACGTTCGGACAACCCGTCTTCAATTCCCGCTGGAAGCAGTGTGAATTGTACTCGGTTGGAATAAAAATACCCCCGCGGTCGACCCAGCCGCTGGCAGAAATGGGTACAGGGTAGTATTCTGGAAAGGTAGGAATGCCGCCTCGCATCGTGAGTTTCAATGCTTGAAGCGACACTATACAGAAGTCTCCGAACACTTCTGGATAGGCGGCCGAGCAGATATGGGAGAAAACTCATGTGCTAATACACCGATTCAAGTCTCGTACTTTACCTTTTACTTACTTTACTAGAACTTCCTAGATGAGTTAGCGACAGAATAAGGAACATGACCAGCATTTGTTACTGTCCCCGAGTTATGAGTATTGTTACACTTTTTGACAGTTGCTCTTATAATCCGCGTGACAAACAAAGCAATCATAGATATCATTGGACTGTGACACGAATTCTCATAATATTTCTTGTAACATTTCGGTAATATAATTAATTGTCTGACACTTTATAGCCTTGTTTGCTTGAGTTATGTTTAGTTGAAGTAGCGTCGCCGATGATCATTTAGCTCTAGTGGTAGTACATTCAACCTCAGAGTGTCATCTATGTCAAACTCACTGAAGTCATCATCATGTGCTATACCGGTTACGTAAGCGATCTTGTCATGCCATAAATCTCCACATTCATATCCACATTCTTCTTCTTCTTCTAACTTTTTAGCTAACGTTAGCTTTTAGCTTTTTAGCTTTTTAACAAACACTTTCCATGTCGTTCTGTTTTTGCCATTCTTTTAAGATCATTCCATGTCTTCCCCATCGTCTTCATCTCTGCTTCTATCTGTCTCTCCAAGAATTCCTTGGTCTTCCTCTTTGTCTTTTCCCCTGGGGATTCCAAAAAAAGGGCCTGTTGTGTAATACTCCCTGTTGGCTTCCGTAGTGTGTGTTCTATCCAGCGCCATCGTCTTCGCTTATCTCTTTATCCACTGGTGTTTGACTGGTACATTTCCATAATTCTATGTTAGTGATTTTGTCCTGCCATTTCCATCCTTTTATCCTGCGTAAGCATCCATTAATGAAAGTCTGTATCTTTGTGATTGTCAATTTTGTTGTTCTCCATGTTCACAGCCATATAATAGGACCGCCTTAACATTCGTTCCACATAACAGGTATTAATTCTGTTATTGACTGTTTACCGTGCCACGACACCAAGCCATCTAGTACATTCTCTCTTTGTAGTCCGCGATTTTTCTGTCCCTGTATTTTACCAGTTGTAGCCAAATTTCATATTTTCAAGGTGTGACTAAATTCCCTAGCCACTTCAATGCCATGTTGTTATATCACAAAATGCCAACCGCTGTGCTGTCCGCCGGTTACAGAACATCCATATAGATGACGGTGTTGTCAGATGATGGTACATTGCCTTTGACCGGTCATTAGTTCAACAAACATGGGGTGAACAACTGAAACAACGAGAGAGAGAGCGAGATAGAGAGCGAGAGTGAGTGCGCGAGATAGAGAGAGAGCGAGAGAGCGAGAGAGCGAGAGAGAGCGAGAGATAGAGATCGAGGGAGAGAGAGCGAGAGAGAGACGGAGAGTGAGTGCGCGAGATAGAAAGAGAGGGCAAGAGAGAGAAAGAGCGAGAGAGAGATCGCGAGATAGAGAGAGCGAGAGAGAGTGAGAGAGAGAGCGAGAGAGAGAGTGAGAAAGAGAGAGAGCGAGATATAGAGAGCGAGATAGAGAGAGAGCGAGAGAGATAGCGAGCGAGAGAGTAAGAGAGAGTAAGAGAGCGAGAGATAGAGAGCGAGTGCACGAGAGAGAGAGCGAGAGAGAGCACGAGATAGAGAGAGCGAGGGAGAGAGTGATTGAGATAGATAGAGCGAGGAGAGAGTGCGCGAGATGGAGAGGGAGCGAGAGAGAGAGAGTGAGAGAGAGCTAGAGAGAAAGCGAGAGAGAGATAGAGAGAGAGAAAGCGCGAGAGATAGAGAATGATTAAGGAGATCCTCCCTGGGTAACCCCAAATTCAAACGAAAGTAGTAGCAATGGTTCTTGTTATTGTATGGAAGAGAAAACGGATACAAATATAAGAAATTGTAAAACCCTTTTCCAACAAACAAGTACACTGAATCCGCCACTGTCTTTTATTGATATACGATAATTGTATGATACAGGTCAATTAAAACTGGCATTCAGTATCATTCGATATGTATGGACGTTCAATACAGATAATCACGTAATTTAAAAGGGGGAGCACTGCGAATAAGGACATTCAAGGATCGTTCAGACTAAGGCAGTTAGTGCTGTTTTATAACGGGCGTTCCGATGCCCTTTTAAGCCAGGCAGTTATCATGGCTGGCTCTCAACCCAGGCTTCAAATAGTTTCACTGAATTACGTCACGCCTGTTTACATATAATCTCGTGGAGGTTCGATCATTTACTGTTGCGTATGGTTATAGTCAGACACGCATAGGTCAGTGACAGCGAGTACCTGGTCTATATGGTGGATTACATGTCTGTTAGCTGGACAGAACATAACATAGTCAATTAACCAATTAATGCAGTCTCTAATTAAATCTCTGCTTAATTAACTAAATCTATAATTAACTAATTCTATAATTAACTAAATCTGTAATTAAATCTCTAATTAACTAAATATCTCATTAATGAACTAAATTTATAATTAACTAAATCGCTAATTAACTAAATCTCTAATTAATTAACTAACTCTTGAATTAACTAACTATGTTATAGTATATATTTATTGCTTCTTGTTATCTTTGTACTCTCTTGACAGCACATCACATTTTTTTAGTTGATCACAACAGTAATTCAAGACAGACTCTTTTTCTGAATACATAATGATAATCAAGATTATTGATCTCTAGGCACAATGATCGACTAGTGGTGGATGCACTTATCTTAAATTAATGTTAATTAATTCGGGACTTCTCTGTCCCGAGTGCACATTTGCATACATTATTCAACTTACGTTCATGAGGAATGTGAAACAACTTGAAATACTCTTAAAAACACTTCACGACACTAATGTTCATATTCTCATTCCTATACTCCTACTCTCTATCAACTTTACTAATAACTTCTCAACTGACTTTAACTACAACTTGGAGATTCTAACTTCCTAACTAACTGGCTTCACTTTCTAATATTAACTTTCTAACTGTTCTGACTGTTCTAACTCTATCTAACTGCCTCCGGCAGTTCGGCCGAAGCCGGACTAAGCTTACTTAGTCTACATCTTGACTATTCTCATTCCTGACTAATTTAATCCTGACTGTTTTAAACCTATAGTGTTGAAGTTTAAATACTCAACCACAACTCTTCACCTGAAAATCAGTAGCCAATAAAATTGTCACAATTTTGTCGCGAAGTGACAAATTGCAACTCGGTCAGCCCTCCTCACTCTGTGTCCGAGACCTGAACTCCAAAATCTGACCTGTGTCTCAACTGTCCCCTATTTTACAATAACAGATTATTTTCGTGACTTCTATAAGCTATTTAAAATAATGGTTACCTCATGACAATGACCTTTCCTGGTAGTTGGATGACAATTTATTTATCAGACGGGCCAAAGTCATGGAGTAAACGCATGCTATATTGTTATTTCCCCAACCTGCTGTTGTGGAAATCGTGGACATTTCCATTAACTATTTTGTCCAGGATAATTCTGGACCTTCCTACCTTAGCTTGGTTGGTGTCCTTGTTATGTCTGAGGTCCCTACCCCTACAAACACTGCGTTATTTCTAATTTCCATAACCTGCTGCGTGGAAAATTCCATGGACCTAAACTCTCTGCATAATTCTACTTTACCTTCCTCACTTCTGTGTGTCTACTACCCACTATAAACTTTTACTCCCTTAACTTTGTTTCTACAACTTGTTATCCGGCTGGAAATTTCCATACTTAAATTTATGTCCTAACTACTGCTGGTCGCTACCATTTGTTACTGCTATTGTCTATTGAGAAGCGGGTAACAACTAAGTTACCTCCTCCCATGCTCTCGCTAGCTTACTATTACAACTAAACATCGAATTAACTAAGTCAATTCTCTTTTTTTTCGCGTCTCCTTTATTGTTTTTTTTCTCACCAGCTTGCATGTCATTATAAAATAATATTTAAAAAAACGAGAAACGTGGTATGTTACTGTTGTATGTATGTAAGGGATAAAAGAAAAGCAAAACGATGTTGCTGCTCAGTAGGGCTTCAGCCTGAACAATGATCAAAACACACACAAGAATATGTAAATAAACTAAAACCATAAAGCGGCTTGATCATAAAATATCTGAAAAAGAAAATATTATTAAAAATGAATGAGTAAAAACGTTTTCTTTGACCAGGCCAAGAGGATAACTGTGCCGCACGTCGTTTGAATGTAAGGTAAAAAAAAAAAAAAGTAAAAGCCCCGTTACGCCAAGTGGCGTATAGGGAATATGGTGTTAGTGACCATAAATTTTACATACCTTCGGCACATGATTTTTGGGGTAATGTGGTCGGTATTACTCCCGTGACGCTTTACTTTCCCAGAAAAAAATCAGGTACCCATTTAAGACTGAGTGAACCCGGAAGCCGTCGATTGGGATCGAACCCTTCCACGTGTCCATTGTAGTCCAGTTCACTAACCACTGAGCTATCGCGGCTCCCTCGTTTTGAATGTGTGTTGTTTTAATGGTCATGAAGCTTTAACCATGCCAATTTTCACTTCTTTTTTCTTTACATCCTTGTCATCAGCTTTACAGCAGCCACTCGTTTTTACGCATTTTTATACATTTACCCTCTAGATACCATTACGAGTATATCCTTATTTCGTTGTCTCTTTCTGTTTGTGCTGTCGTTGTTTTATGTAGAAGGCTGCATTTAGACAGAAACGTATATGTTGTATTGTAAAGCCGTCACCTCAGTTTCTAAGAGTGTATGTTACACTCTACCACTTATTTCCTGCTACCAGCTTTACCTCAGCACTGCATTTATTTCATGTTCCCTTGCATTTTGTTGCCTGTTCCCTTCCCGCATGACAAAATTATACTTCATATGAAAAGAATTCCAAACAGCATGTATCCTACAAGGAACATACACCATAGAAGAAAGTGTTGATTATGTGTCGAATTTATTACCGAATCTGTAATAATTACGCTTCAGAATTTGAAACAGTATCCCATTAGTGTAAAAAAAAAAAAATTAAACTCGGTAGCAGGTAGAAGTAAAGTGCTTGGAGTAACCAGAAAATACAGAATCAGAAACAATATTATAAATGATAGAGTAAGCATAGAGTCAATCCTAAACCATATACAGACAACAAATAAACTGGTTTACCCATCTAGAATGAATGCAGTTTGACTCATTACCATACAAAGTATATTTTAAAGAAGAGAAGGGAGAAGAGCATGAAACAGACACAGATAGAGATGGACAGACATCAAAGACACGTTACAACAGCATCAATTCCCAATGAGTGAAGCCGCCAAAGGGCGAGATCCAGAACTTTCTATCTCCCTCAACACCAGAATGGGTACAAAGGAAGTAAAGAAAGAAAGAAAAAGAAGAAAGAAGAAGAAGGAAAGAAGCAAGTAGGAAACCCTTTGTAAATTATTTTTAAAAAATTAACCCCCCCCCCTTTTTTTTCTCCTCCGCCCCCGCCCCCCAAAACAAAAAAATAAATAAAAGAAACGTAGAACTTGCGCAGAAGAGAATTTAACAAATAAGTTTACAAAAAATAAACAGTTCACAAATCGGATTATTCGCCAAAAGATCTGCCTAGTATACTACATGTGTTCAATATTTGCCGTTCATCTTTTTTCCTGCTTCATCAAACAGAAGGTAACCTTTGAATCGTCATTAAACACGTGACCATAAGGCCTGACAGACAACTTCCGGCGATCTGATGGCGGCTCTCTTTCACTCGCCTAATTTACGCCAGCGCTCTAATCTGCCTACAACGTGGGTTCCATGTATTTTAAGACCTAGTCGGATGTGTCGCATTCAGTTACGACCCGCTGATAATTTATTGCTAAAAATAGGTAGCACTACTTATAGCATATTGATTTGTTATTGATTATTGAGCATTCTTTGAGTTGAATCAATTTTGTTGTGCTTTGGTGAAATATAGGTTGAGTGGGGTAACAATAATAATTTCATGGGCTTAACGTCATAAAAAATTGTGAATCGAACAACATGTTGCGTGCAAAATTATTAGAAAGAGCTGAGAGAAACATGTGCATGTTATCAAAGTATAAAGTTAGTAAAATAAAACAATGGACTATCTGTACAAGTTAGCCAACCAATCAGAGACAGAGGAGATCAACCAGCTTTTACTTGCAGACGATCAGGCACTAATACATGAAAAGATGAAAGATGTACAAGAACACTTAAATAGACTCAACAGCACAATCACAAATACAATATGGAAATCGACATCAATAAAACAGATGTCATGAATGTCGCCAAAAACAAACAGAATATCAACACAACTATAGAAGGCAGACAATTGTCGCATATCCGCCACATTGACCGGAAGCCGTTACAGTTATTGCAAAGCTGTCCAAAATATAAATGGAAAGTAAGTATTATATGGCTACAAATATGCTAGTTTAGTTTAGTCTACATTAACCCTCAATGCACATCGGAAAAGTCCATAAGTGTTGAGATCTCTTCCAAAGATTATTCATCAACGTGCGGGGCGACAAACGACATCGGTGTTATGTTGGTTGGTAAGTCTTCTTTGGGTTCCTGCGTGGCGTTCTCGTCTGGTATCTCCGACCTTCACTTAATATTCGCGAAGTCTGTTAATAGTTTTGGATTCAGGATAATTTTTCGAGTCGTTCTTATTTCGTCCACCGTCTCTGGGGGCATTCATAATGTCCTAGCGGTCCTTTTCCCTTCCGCAATCAACAATTTTAGTCTCTATCATGGAAAATACGGACTTTGTATAATGGGCACGATGTGTAATGAACGGTTCACGTGTAGAAGTATTTGGTCACGTCACCATGATCAAGCGTTAAGGACATTTTGCATATCTTGAGCTCACGGCTTGGAATCCAAATAAATCATCAATGTGAACAAATAGAGGAGACCGGAAGTCGAAGAGGTGCATTCGTAAACATTTGTGTGGTGGTAATCATGAAAAATTGAATAGAACCTTGCAGCCGTGGTGATTCCGTGGTTCGTGCTTTTGTTTATACATGGGAAAAAAGATAAAGGTTTCACACCCAGATGTGGGACAGGAAGATATACGTTTATTTATAGATATGAGAAAGGAAGAGTTGGATTTTATTTATAGATGTGGGATGGAAAGATATGGGTTTTATTTATAGTTGTGGTTTAAAAAGATATGAGTTATATTTGTAGATGTGGGATAGGAAGATATGGGTTTTATTTGTAGATGTGGTGTAGGAAGATATGGGTTTTATTTGTAGATGTAGGATAGGAAGATATGGGTTATATTTGTGGATATGGGATAGGAAGATATGGGTTTTATTTGTAGATGTGGGATAGAGAGATTATCATCATCATCATCGAGTGCCGACTCCGCAACGAAGGTTGGCTACCATGGAGCGCCATTCTGCTCTGTCTCTTGCTTTATTGGTGCAGGTTGTCATAGGCTGATTTGTCCATCTTTTGATGTTACTCGTCCATCTTAGTCTTGGTCTGCCTCTGCCTCTTTTACCTTGTATTTTTCCCTCTAGGATTACTTTTAGTAGGCTGTTATGTCTTTTAACATGACCCAACAATCGCATTTGTCTTGTTTGAATTGTGTTTAGTAGTTCTCTTTTCATTTTTAGCTGTTTTAAGACTTCGTCGCTTGTTTTCTTTTCCTCCATCCAATTCTACATATTCTTCTATATATTCACATTTCAAATGCTTCAATCTCTGTTCTGTTTTCTTGTCTAATGTCCATGTTTCTGCACCATATAGGAATATTGAGAAGATGTAACATTTGTTATTCTTAGTATTAGCCCTGGTGTTATTTGTTTTGATGTTAGTATGTTCTTCATGGCATTAACATTTTATTTACGGACCGACACGGCTTCCGCTTCTGGATCCATCCAGCCTCTAAATAGTTTCCAAAATATCTATGTTCGTGAACTGTAGGTTTTGTGTGACTGTGACCTCATCTTCAAAAATCGTGATGTTAAAAATACCGTCACGGTTTTATTTGAAGGTCTAGGTCGGAAGTGTATAATGTAATAGGACCAACCATTCACAACTGCATGTCACCACGAGAATATGTTCAGATC
The DNA here is from genome assembly GCA_032433765.1 of Megaustenia siamemsis. Lineage (NCBI taxonomy): Eukaryota > Metazoa > Mollusca > Gastropoda > Stylommatophora > Ariophantidae > Megaustenia > Megaustenia siamemsis. The sequence goes on from JAVIAB010000088.1 coordinate 17,989,445, forward strand.
GGAGATCGTATTTCTACGCGAAAGAAAGAAGAAATTATTTTATTATGCCGGGATTCGAACTCGCGTTCTCTTGATATGCAGTACGATATGTTATCGATTCTTCCACCATCTTTCTCAGTTGTGCCTTTGTCTTGAAAGCTGCGGACACTAACGACTAGGACTGCAATATACGTCATCATTGGAATACCGGTCAATATGGCGGATAGGAACTATTAAAGGTTGTGCCTGAAAAGTGTTCCTTGATGCAGTTTCCTCATATTCCAAGTCCGGCTTGTTGCAGGAGCTACTGAGTCAAGTGCTCTGTGCACACTGTGAGCTGTGTTTCATCTGGATTGTGTTTCGATATTTCGATTGCTCACGATGAATGATGATATCGTATGACTGGGAACAGATGCTGTGTTGACTCTCTGTGCAGTTTCGCCTTATATCTTTTGGAATGTGCCGAGACTGCTATGATGGGGACTGCAACTACCTTTCTTTACTTAGGAGATGGTATATTAATTTATGTGGTTCCACTGACATAGGTGGTTGAGCAATTATGGATTCTACTTTGTTTGCAGTGATAACGGGCCTTCCATAACTATAATCATAACTAACGCCTATTTCATATGTGTCTAAAACGTTGAAGAAATCATTTCCTCACTTCATATAGCATTCATGATATCTAGCACGTCCAGTTGGCGTAATACAGATTAAGTGGAACGGGATGTTTATGTGGAACGCATTATTGATGATAGCATTTGTTATCAGTTGCTAAATATCTCGCTACGAAATTGCATCAATTGTTTTTGGTGTATGTTATAACCACTCACTCAAAGTGCGTCTAAATCTTTTCATCATGAATGCCAAAAAATATTACGAAACATCGCCTATTATGGAGAAATAGACCACACTACTGGCAATGTACAAATAAAAAAAGGAAGCAAGCGCATGGTTAAAGCTTTACGTAGGTGAGGAACAAAACAAAATCAAAATGGCGTTGCGGCTATGTGGGACTTCGGCGGGAACAATAGACAAATTACACACATATTTATATTATATATATATATGTGTTAGTCAACTATGTACTCATACAGTTAGTCAACTATGTACTCATACAGTTAGTCAACTATGTGCTCATACAGTTAGTAAACTATGTACTCACTAGACAGGTAGAACTCACAACACTGCGCGGTTTGACAATCATCGTGCATAAAAGATCATTTTTGTTATCTACCTACAATATACTGTCATATACCTACAAGAACTTTAAAATATTTAAGAGATTTTATGTATGCTATAGAGCAATGAAGACATATTAAAAGATCCAAACATAAAAATAGCTGGCTAATAAACAACATCTTACGAGAAAATTAAAAGATTCTTCTCCTTCCACTTTTCTTCTTCATCTGCCTTTCAGCGTCGAGGGGAGATATAATTTGCTGTCTTATTCTCTTCTGTTCGCCACTGCTGCTGTTATGTTTCCTAGTGTTTCTAATATTCCATCGATCCATCTGTTTCGTGGTCGACCCTTGGGTCTGGTGTTATCACAACGTTCGTTGAAGGCTCGTTGTATTGTGTTTTGTTCTTCCTGCCTTGTCACGTGGCCAAACCATTTTATCTGTTGTTACCTAATATATTCTATGACGGTGACTATTCCTTGCTTTTTCTCAGTTCTTCATTTCTGATCTTATCTCTCAGACTGTTTCCTATCATTCGTCTAACACATTTAATCTCCGTAGAGGTTATTTTTCTTATTGTTCTTGGATCTAGGGTCCAGGTCTGGCATTGGTAGCACAACGTTGGGATGAAGATTTCATTGTATAGTGCTCGTTTTGCCTCCAGAGTTATCTCCTTGTTGGACAATAGTGGTGATAACTGTCCGATGATTTGACAAGCTTTGTTGCATCTTGATTCTATCTTTGCTGTTTGATAATTATCGTTTGTCATTAGACTTCCAGGTATTTGAATTCCTCTACTTGTTTTAGTTGTCTGCCTTCTATAGTTATGTTGATGTTCTGTTTATTTTTGGCGACATTCATAAATTCTGTTTTGTTGATGTGATGTTGATTTTCATGTTGTATTTTGTGCCTGAGATATTGAGTTTGTTTAAGTGTTCTTGTAGGTCTTCTATTGTTTCATGTATTAGTGCCTGATCGTCTGCAAATAAAGCTCGTTGATCTCCTCTGTCTCTGATGGGTTGCCTAGCTTGCATATATGGTCCATGTATGTAATAAACAGTAGGGGGGATAGTACGCACCCCTGTCTTACACATGATCTGTCTTCGAAGTGGTAAGTGTAACCTGCTGCTGTTCTGACCATGCAGCTGCTGATGACGTAGAGGCTTTTAATTAGGTTGGTTAGATGTTGGCTTACTCCGTATGTTGTTAGTATCTCCCACAGTTGTTCTCTGCTTGCTCTGT
>JAVIAB010000088.1:18009346-18021846 GCA_032433765.1 Megaustenia siamemsis
CTTTGCGCTCTACACTTTTTAATTCACAGATAGTTCATCATCAGATGCACATTTTACACTGTGTTAAACATTCCACCTATCTTTGTCCTAAAAGTTGACCAAAGGATCTCAACCCACCAGACACCAGAACATCCATTAACATGCTATTGAATGCCAGGTTTCTATAAAGCAAAACGTGAAAACCATTGTTGTTAACCTTCCAAACACCTCTAAATTTCAATCTCAGGTCGCAACAGCCCAGTAATTCAGGGTACCCGCTCAACAATTAATGATGTTATTACGACACGCTGCATGTAGCTGCTTGTTTTCGATCGCTGCAGTGACAGTATTTTAGTTGAAAAGGAAATATTCTGACGCTCAGACCAATAATAGCTGGCAGAGAGGGAAAAATCTATACAAAATTATACTTTTTTTCCCCCTGGCTGGTATATTTTTAAGACATCACCGTGGGAAACTAATTATATGTTAGAAAATGTGGGATGTAGAAGAGTGTGTTGACGTGATGGAATGTGTGGGGTAGTGTGCAATTGAGCAATGTCGAGAGGAGAGGAAATGAAAGAAAATAAATATGAAGATATCGACAGAGAAAAAACACGATTCTAGTAAAAATGGGAGGAAATGTGCTAATTAAATGGGGTCGAGAAATGGGAGTATAGAGGTGATGGTGAGGAGAGGTAGAACAAATAGAGAAAAGGGATATATTGATCTAAAGAAATGGAAATAAAAGACACGAAATAATATTCAACAAAACGGACGGTTAGAAAGAACGGTAATGGCAGATAGAAGGAAATGATATGTTAATCTATATGAAATATAATTCCAGAAGCACATTTTGTGTTAAGTAAATGCAGTGGATGAACAGAGGGACGTTGAAGGGATATTGTACAAATAATTGCTGGCAAAAAATAAATAAAACAAACACAAGATTTACTCTGATGTACACTGGAAGGTTAAAAAACAAGGGTAAAGAAAATATCAACATCATCAAGTTCATGCCTGCTGGGGTAGGTGATCATGTCTCTCCACAACTTTCGATCTCGACAGTTATTAATTTTTTCTGTTGTTGGCTTTCTGCCAAGCCATTCTCTTAAAGCTTGATGGTATTTTTTTTCTCTTGCTTCCCTCTATCTCTTCGTCCCTCAATTTCCCCAGTTGTCACAATATATTTCAGGTGTTCCCTTCTCATTATATGGCCAAAAATGGTGATTGTTTCTTCTAAATTGGTAAATTAGCTCTCTTTTTGTTTTGGCCTCTTTCAGAACGTTTTCATTACTCTTCTTAGTTGTACATGGTATTCTCAACATTCTTCTGTAAAACCACATTTCTACAGACTCCAGTAATTTTCTAGTCTGTTGTTCTATTATCCATGATTCACATCCATTAGTTAAGACTGGCCGCTCTACATAACATTTAAGAACTCTTTTTTTTTGTTTCTATTGTCAAAAATGGATTTCACTGTATCTTCCTCATAGAACTGGAAAGCTGGTTAAATATAACGATATTAATTGCTATTATCACAAAGGGGGTAATCATAACATGCTGACATACTTATATACTAGAAGTAACGTGAATGCAGAGACGGTAGCCAACTTTGTGTAAACAACAACAGTGCACGGTAATGAGTGCAATGTTACCAAAAACAGACAAAGACGAGTGGGGTTAAGGTAGGCTGTATTTAATAGTGTATGGAAGAGATTTAGACAAAATAAATAGATATTCCTTTCCTGTCAACAAGATAACACGATTTCTCTACCCACTCTTCTTCAAGTGTTTTCTTTATTATTGACATGAGATAGAATATTTTTTTGTACCGATTCTTCACGAAGTGTTTTGTTCATTATACCAAATAATTTGAATGAACAATTTTTTTTGTATTCGTTCTTCTCCAAGTGTTTTCTTCATGATACCTAATAGTTTGAAAGAACAATTTCTTTATTCGTTCTCCTCCAAGTGTTTTCTTCATGTTACCAAATAGTTTGAAAGAACAATTTCTTTATTCGTTCTTCTCCAAGTGTTTTCTTCATGATACCAAATAGTTTGAAAGAACAATTTCTTTATTCGCTCTTCTCCAAGTGTTTTCTTCATGATACCAAATAGTTTGAAAGAACAATTTCTTTATCGCTCTTCTCCAAGTGTTTTCTTCATTATACCAAATAGTTTGAAAGAAAAAATTACTTTATTCGCTCTTCTCCAAGTGTTTTCTTCATGATACCAAATATTTTGAAAAAAACAATTTCTTTATTCGCTCTTCTCCAAGTGTTTTCTTCATGATACCAAATAGTTTGAAAGAACAATTTCTTTATTCGCTCTTCTCCAAGTGTTTTCTTCATTAAACCAAATAGTTTGAAAGAACAATTTCTTTATTCGCTCTTCTCCAAGTGTTTCCTTCATTAAACCAAATAGTTTGAATGAACAATTTTTTTATTCGCTCTTTTCCAAGTGTTTTCTTCATTAAACCAAATACTTTGAAAGAACAATTTCTTTATTCGCTCTTCTCCAAGTGTTTTCTTCATTAAACCTATAGTTTGAAAGAACAATTTCTTTATTCGTTCTTCTCCAAGTGTTTTCTTCATTAAACCAAATAGTTTGAAAGAACAATTTCTTTATTCGCTCTTCTCCAAGTGTTTTGTTCATTAAACCAAATAGTTTGAAAGAACAATTTTTTTATTCGCTCTTCTCCAAGTGTTTTCTTCATTAAACCAAATACTTTGAAAGAACGATTTCTTTATTCGCTCTTCTCCAAGTGTTTTCTTCATTAAACCAAATAGTTTAAACAGAACAATTTCTTTATTCGCCCTTCTCCAAGTGTTTTCTTCATTAAACCAAATACTTTGAAAGAACAATTTCTTTATTCGCTCTTCTCCAAGTGTTTTCTTCATTAAACCTATAGCTTGAAAGAACAATTTCTTTATTCGTTCTTCTCCAAGTGTTTTCTTCATTAAACCAAATAGTTTGAAAGAACAATTTCTTTATTCGCTCTTCTCCAAGTGTTTTCTTCATTAAACCAAATAGTTTGAAAGAACAATTTTTTTATTCGCTCTTCTCCAAGTGTTTTCTTCATTAAACCAAATAGTTTAAACAGAACAATTTCTTTATTCGCCCTTCTCCAAGTGTTTTCTTCATTAAACCAAATAGTTTGAAAGAACAATTTCTTTATTCGCTCTTCTCCAAGTGTTTTCTTCATTAAACCAAATACTTTTAAAGAACAGTTTCCAATTTCTCAATTCATTCTTCTCGAAGTGTTTTTCCTGATATCGAAGAGAAAGAATCATTTCTTTACTTATTCCTCTCCAAGTGTTTTCTACCTAATCGGCTCTCTGGTTGTGATATCACCTGCGGTTCGAACTTTTTCTTTCTCTCTTTTTTTATTTTACCTCGGGCAGTGTGACCTCCCTCCCAAAATAAAACCGTTACCCTCCAGAAAATATCCCACCCCCAACCCATATCAGATGAGCTAATATCACCACAGTTTAAATAAATCAATTGCAAACTGTTATCTTTCTGTAGTTGGAATCCTCACTGTAATACACAACAACAGAATGAATGTAAAGTTGCACATAAAAATAAACCATAGTATAATAAGAAAATATAGTAGAAGACAGGGTAGCTGCTACAGATAACACGAGAATGTAAACACAATGACATGTGACGAAATTATTTCAATGTATAGTGAATTTAAAAAAAAAAGAGACAGAAAGTCTACAAATTAAGTCAAAATTAGAGTATAACAGAAACAAAGGCCTACAAATTAAGTCAAAATTAGAGTATAACGGAAACAAAAGGCTACAAATTAGGTGAAAGATAGAGTATGAGGGAAATAGTGTCCTACAAATTATGTCAAAGATAGAGTATGAGGGAAATAGAGACCTACAAATTATGTCAAAGATAGAGTATGAGGGAAATATAGTCCTACAAATTATGTCAAAGATAGAGTATGAGGGAAATAGAGTCCTACAAATTATGTCAAAGATAGAGTATGAGGGAAATAGAGTCCTACAAATTATGGCAAAGATAGGGTCTGAGGAAAATAGAATCGCACAAATTATGTCAAAGATAGAGTATGAGGGAAATAGAATCCTACAAATTGTGTCAAAGATAGAGTAGGAGGGAAATAGACTCTTACAAATTATGGCAAAGATAAGGTCTGAGAGAAATAGAATCCTACAAATTATGTCAAAGATAGAGTATGAGGGAAATAGGCTCTTACAAATTATGGCAAAGATAGGGTCTGAGGGAAATAGAATCCTACAAATTGTGTCAAAGATAGAGTATGAGGGAAATAGACTCTTACAAATTATGGCAAAGATAGGGTCTGAGGGAAATAGAATCCTACAAATTATGTCAAAGATAGAGTATAAGGGAAATAGAATCCTACAAATTATGTCAAAGATAGGGTCTGAGGGAAATAGAATCCTACAAATTATGTCAAAGATAGGGTCTGAGGGAAATAGAATCCTACAAATTATGTCAAAGATAGAGTATGATGGAAATAGGCTCTTACAAATTATGGCAAAGATAGGGTCTGAGGGAAATAGAATCCTACAAATTATGTCAAAGATAGAGTATGAGGGAAATAGGCTCTTACAAATTATGTCAAAGATAGGGTCTGAGGGAAATAGAATCCTACAAATTATGTCAAAGATAGAGTATGAGGGAAATAGGCTCTTATAAATTATGGCAAAGATAGGGTCTGAGGGAAATAGAATCCTACAAATTGTGTCAAAGATAGGGTCTGAGGGAAATAGAATCCTACAAATTGTGTCAAAGATAGAGTATGAGGGAAATAGACTCTTACAAATTATATCAAAGATAGGGTCTGAGGGAAATAGAATCCTACAAATTATGTCAAAGATAGGGTCTGAGGGAAATAGAATGCTACAAATTATGTCAAAGATAGGGTCTGAGGGAAATAGAATCCTACAAATTATGTCAAAGATAGGGTCTGAGGGAAATAGAAACCTACAAATTATGTCAAAGATAGGGTCTGAGGGAAATAGAATCCTACAAATTATGTCAAAGATAGGGTCTGAGGGAAATAGAATCCTACAAATTATGTCAAAGATAGAGTATGAGGGAAATAGAATCCTACAAATTTCGCCAAAAAAATGAGAATGAATAAAATAAAATCAACCAAATTAAGTCATGAATAAGATGAAAGTGAGATTTCTCAGTACAACACAGCACGTATACACTTGCTTCGTATAAACACTGGGTGGCTGCATCTAAGGGAAAAAAAGACAGAAATGATCAAGAATTGTGAGAATTGTCTCTTCTAAAGGAGTGCAATTATAGCGTTATTACAATGTCTTCCTCTTATTTCAAATTCAGGTTTATTATTGTAATCATAACAACAAGGCTGTGTTCTGTCGCCGGATTTGTTTTCACTTTACAGCGAATATATTATGAGATCAATAGTAGAAAAAAAATAATTGAAGTCAACGGTCACAACATAAATAATTTGCAATATGCGGATGACACAGTCTTAATAGCAGAGACAGAGAACGAACTACAAGAAATGATAGACATAATAGTAACAGAAAGCAACAAGAAAGGTCTCAGTCTGAATAGTAAGAAAACAGAAGTAATGGTCATATAGAAGAAACAATCATCACCACCATGCAGCATAAAAAATAAACAGGACAAATTTGAAACAAGTACAACGTCTGAAATACTTGGGCACAATAATATCATCGGATGGAAGATGCCCCCCAGAAATAAAAAACAGGATAGCTCAGGCCAAAATAGCATTTCAGAAAATGAAAAGATATCTTATGCAACAAATTTATGTCAATAGAAATGAGAAAGAGAGTTCATCGGTGCTATATAGAACCATTTCTGGCCTATTGAAGCGAATCATGGACAGTAGACAAACATATGAAAAGACGATTAGAGGCCACAATGATAAGATTTCTCAGAAGAATGTTGAAAGTTCCCTGGACAGTTAAAAAGACCAATGAGAAAGTTCTCAAAGAGGCCAACACAAAAATAGAGCTCCTAAAAAACATCAGAAAGAAGCAATCAACATTTTTCGGGCACATCATGAGAAGAGGAAAGTTGGAATACTTAGTTACAACTGGCAAAATAAAAGGAAAGAGATCGTGGACAACAAAGAGAGTAAACACTTGATAGATTGGTGCCATGGCATGGAAAACAGTCAACAACAGAACTGAAACGTGCACTGTAGATACAAGATTGTGGAGGGGCATGATCGCCTACGCCAACCGGTATGGCACATGATGATGATTGTAATCATGCTTTATTTACTTGTGTAATTCACGACTGCTTGTTTCTATTTAACCAACTTGTAATTGTTAACTATATGTACTCAATCATTCTTGTGCACTTTTAACATATTCTCCGTTAGCATCCTATTAGTGCTAATATTTTTACTGCATCGCGCTTCTAATTTCCTCATCTTACTTTGAGTAATCTCCCATCTTTTGTTTTTTTACCCTATTGTCATCAACCTACATGACATGTCATTGCTTTCCTTGAATGACATGTGGTCTAACAGAGAAAGACCCTTCCCTTGCACCGCTTGGCATGTGGTACACAAGAAACGAATAAACAAAACGGCAAGGGAACTCTAGTTGACATATCCTAACGCAAGCAGGATTTCCCCGGTTAATGCATATATTTTTTATATTTTTTGTTTACTGTACCCAAAAGTGTGTTGACATATATTTTCTTTTGGGCTAGGCTGTTTCTTTATTTCTCCGGTTTCTTTTCGTTAGAAGCACATCAACAAATCAGTACATTGCAAATATTAGTTCTCAATCGTTCAATCGGTGATTACAGGACGAGGCTACTTCGGGAAATTGAGTAGACCTCTGTTAGTCATGCCCAATGTGATTTCAATTACAAGCTCTTGTAGGATAAATTACTTAGTGGAGTTGATTTAGTTATCAACGTCATTGTGCAATACATTTCAAAATAGCTCACTGTTTTCATTGGCTGAGTTAGAAAGCGTTAGTCTAATTATATCTTTCGGTAATCTAGAAGAATAAATTAACTTATTAAATATGCCACTTTATTCACATGGTTAAAATCAACTTATTAAATATGCCACTTTAATCACATGGTTAAAATCAACCTATCGAACATGTCACTTTGTTGGGATCGTTAATATTAAATTATCAAATATGCCACTTGATTGGAATCGTTAAAATCAACGTATCAAACATGTCGCCATATCCACATCGTTAAAATCGACTTATCAAACATGTCACCATATACACATCGTTAAAATCAACGTATCAAACATGTCGCCATATCCACATCGTTAAAATCGACTTATCAAACATGTCACCATATCCGCATCGTTAAAATCGACTTATCAAACATGTCACCATATCCACATCGTTAAAATCGACTTATCAAACATGTCACAATATCCACATCGTTAAAATCAACTTATCAAACATGTCACCATATCCGCATCGTTAAAATCAACTTATCAAACATGTCACAATATCCACATCGTTAAAATCAACTTATCAAACATGTCACAATATCCACATCGTTAAAATCGACTTATCAAACATGTCACCATATCCACATCGTTAAAATCAACTTATCAAACATGTCACAATATCCACATCGTTAAAATCGACTTATCAAACATGTCACAATATCCACATCGTTAAAATCGACTTATCAAACATGTCACAATATCCACATCGTTAAAATCAACGTATCAAACATGTCACCATATCCACATCGTTAAAATCGACTTATCAAACATGTCACAATATCCACATCGTTAAAATCAACTTATCAAACATGTCACCATATCCGCATCGTTAAAATCGACTTATCAAACATGTCACCATATCCACATCGTTAAAATCGACTTATCAAACATGTCACAATATCCACATCGTTAAAATCAACTTATCAAACATGTCACCATATCCGCATCGTTAAAATCAACTTATCAAACATGTCACAATATCCACATCGTTAAAATCAACTTATCAAACATGTCACAATATCCACATCGTTAAAATCGACTTATCAAACATGTCACCATATCCACATCGTTAAAATCAACTTATCAAACATGTCACCATATCCACATCGTTAAAATCAACTTATCAAACATGTCACAATATCCACATCGTTAAAATCGACTTATCAAACATGTCACAATATCCACATCGTTAAAATCAACTTATCAAACATGTCACCATATCCGCATCGTTAAAATCGACTTATCAAACATGTCACCATATCCGCATCGTTAAAATCAACGTATCAAACATGTCGCCATATCCACATCGTTAAAATCGACTTATCAAACATGTCACCATATACACATCGTTAAAATCGACTTATCAAACATGTCACAATATCCACATCGTTAAAATCAACGTATCAAACATGTCGCCATATCCACATCGTTAAAATCGACTTATCAAACATGTCACCATATCCGCATCGTTAAAATCGACTTATCAAACATGTCACCATATCCACATCGTTAAAATCGACTTATCAAACATGTCACAATATCCGCATCGTTAAAATCAACTTATCAAACATGTCACCATATCCGCATCGTTAAAATCAACGTATCAAACATGTCACCATATCCACATCGTTCAAATCAACTTATCAAACATATCACCATATCCACAGTGTTAAAATCAACTTATCAAACAAGCCACTTTATTGGGATCGTTACCATTGAGGAAAATATTTGGCCATCGCCTGCAGTGTGCCGGATTCCCATAGGTAGTTAGTATTTTAAAAAAAAACATAGAGACGCAACGCTTACAACTGTAAATAGAAGATTATCACGTAAAGCAGTGATTCGCAACATACATGTCGTAGTGGAGTTATGTATTGAACTTAACCTAACCAAACCACATAATTTGTTCTAAGGAAGAAGTGATCTTCCTCGTTGTTAGTACCTTCATAAAATCGTAAATTCACGTTCTTTGCAAGCTGGGATTGACTCGAAAATACGATATTTCAATTGAACCGCACTCGTAATAAATAATAGCAATAGCTATCATGTTATCATGTGAACTTGGATTATAAAATAAATAGTGAGAACTATTGTCATGGATAATAGGACAACAAACAGTGAAATCACAGGAGTCTATAGAAATGTGGTTTTACAGAAGAATGTTGAGAATACCATGGACAGCTGGAGTCGCGATAGCTCAGTAGTTAGTGAACTGGACTACAAAGGACAAGGTGTAGGTTCGATCCCAACCGACGGCTCCGGGTTCACCCAGTCTTTAATGGGTACCGGATTTTTTTCTGGGAAAGTGAAGCTGCACGGGCGTAATACCGACCACATTACCCCAAAAATCATGTGCCGAAGGTCTGTAAAATTTATGGTCACTAACACCATATTCCCTATACGCCACTTGGCGTGACGGGGGTACTTTACTTTTTTTACCATGTACAGCTAAGAAGAGTAATGGAAACTTTCTGAAAGAGGCCAAAGCAACAAGAGAGCTAATTTCCAATATTATGAAGAAACAATCATCATTTGATTCATATAAAGAGCAGCCTTTGCAGCACGAGCTCAACACAGGGAAAGGTGCCAGGCTAAAAAGAGGCAAATCATGGGCGGGCCGAGCAGAAGATGTCATCACACAGGTCTGTGGGCTTACCAATATCAACGTTGTGAGTAGTGGATACCGGTGCCTATATCATTCACGAGGACTTTCTCGTGTATTGTCACACTCAACAGGAAAAGTAGGGAACAGAACTCAGTCGTGGTCAATACGGGGGTCAAAGGTCTCATCTGCGATAACACCGATGAGAAAGATGCTGTCATCTTTACATACGGATCTGTAATACGACACCAAAGACTTGCATGGACTTTTACAGCACGCTCGGCAGACAAAGTAGTCCCTCTGAGATTTGGGAAGAGCACAGGACTTCCACAAATACAAATCTACGTCACTCCTTCGAATGAAAGAGATGGTAGGTAAGATGGACACATCCAGAAATAAGAAACTTAGTGGGCGTGTAAGAAGACTTATAAACCAACACAGAACTGGAGTCGTCATTTGTTGGACACTGCGACATGTTGCTGAGGAGGGGATCTGAGCACCTATGGACATGTTCGGAGTGCAATGATGATGACCCGCAAATAACTCAATCATCAATCTTTGGCCATGTAATGTGAAGAGAACAGCTGGCATATATTGTAACAACTGGGAAATTGAGGGACGAAGAGATAGAGGGAAGAAAAGAAAAAAAGATAACAGGATGATAAATAACTGTCGAGATCGAAAGTTGTGGAGAGATATGATCACCTACGCCAGCAGGTCCGGTACTTGATGATGATGATGATGATGATGATGAGTGAGAACTCCCACTTTGTATGGTCCAACGACAGGAAGACGGACCGGATACAAAAGCAGAAACCGGCACAAGCTGTATAGACCAGACTTGAGGCATCCTGTAATCGGTGATCACTTATACCGTGTGGCTACCGGGGCAAAAAAGGTGAAGGAAGAAAAGAATAGAGCAACTGTTACCTGTCACGCATGTTGTAAGAGGCGACTAAGGAATTTGGAAGCGTCGTCTGTGCTGTCGAGTAGGACATGCACGGAGCGACGTTGTCAACATAATTTACATATGCCTTTTGAGAAATGCTGTGACAAGTGGGGGGAGCGGATATGGGAAATTCCTGACTGCAGTGAAAATTTTATAAAATATAACAGAGTAGGTGACCACGATGCATGCACAAATTAAGAAGCTTTGTCTTACCTTTCAGAATATCAGAAGGCCTTTAGGCCAGCGAATGCTATAAGTCGTTGATATTTCTCACCTCTTTCCGTGAAAGTGATTATAATTGATAACGATAATCACAGATAATCAGGAGTGTTGTGAGAGGAAACACAGAACAATTAGCCATTTTGGAGAAGGTGGATACGATAGAAAGAAAGGACAGGCCAAAGGGGGGATAATTATAGAACATTATCCAGATAGTACAGCGCGATATAACCCATCAAAGTGTCAGTTGAAATAGCTAGACATGCTTAAATGAAAGTAAACATTGATATGCTCTACCTGTGTGTGTGTGTGTGTGTGTGAAATACATGTATTTTACCTGTCTGTGTTCTACTTGTGTATCATACCTGTGTATGTTCTACATGTGTGTTATACTGTGTCTGCCCTACCTCTGTGAGTCATACCTGTGCCTGTCCTACTGTGTGTGTCTTAATTATATGTGTCATACCTGTGTCTGTTCTACCTGTGTGTGTTATACCTGTGTCTGCCCTACCCGTGTGTTTCCAACACGTGTCTGTCCTACCTGTGTCTGTTCTACCTGTGTGTGTTATACCTGTGTCTGCCCTACCCGTGTGTTTTATACACGTGTCTGTCCTACCTGTGTGTCATACCTGTGTCTGCCCTAACTATGTCATACCTGTGTCTGTCCTACAAAGTTGTGTACTATATGTATGTGTTTTTTCTATGTATATCCTACCTGTTCTTTCAATCAGTGTGGGTCCTACCTGTGTATGTCCTGCCTGTGTACTCTACTTGTGTATGTATGTGAATCAAGGACAATTGCAGAACTGGAAGTGTTCTAGATGACCGCCTAAACACGATTGAACATGGCGTTATCTAATCCTGATAGCGGCAACCAGGACCTGAGAAGACACTGCCTGGATCTCTCGTCGAGAAATCTCCAGTAAATCCCCAGCTTAAGTGATGTGTTTCACTGTACACGCCTTTTCAGATGACCTCTGAGGAATAAATCTGGTTGGATGAAGATGGATGTCGTTTGAGGTCTCTTGTAAACTGTCGCTGTTCTGAAACAAAGATTAAATCTCAGCCACACCCACGACAGAGATGTGTAATGACGTCATATCCTGTTGGTAAAAGGCAGTTAAATACCTCGATGTTTCTGCCGTATTTCCTTTATCATGTACTAGACACGGCTGTTTGTTTTCATCCTAGTTTAATTGTAGTTCTAATCGTGGAAAAATAGTAGCTTTTGATAGAAGAAGATGTTCGGAGTTTTAGTACATTCTACTCATTCACACCATTCATATTTTGTGGAAGTGGTTTCATTTTTTACACCAAGAACAGAACATGGACATGTTCAGCTAAAGTAAATGTTTATGAAGAACGATATTTGAATAGTTTATGCTCGTAATAAAAAAATAAAATTGGGTAAATTTGAGAGTTCGAACTGTGCGATAATCTATTTTTAACCAAACAAAACTTTAAATTTGGTTTAAAACAGCTTCTTCTAATTACTATGGCTATGGTTAGTCGAAGGCCCCGGTATCACTGCAAACGAATTACAATTCCTAATTGCCCAACCGCCCGTGCCAGTGGAATAATCGGAATCAAACCTCATCTCACTGAAGGATACACACAAAGAAAAGCAGCTGCAGTCCACATCATAGCAGCTACAGTACACGCCAAAATACAGAAGGCCAAGCCCTACCGAAAGTGAACGCAGCTGAACTGTCCTTCGTCATACGATATCATCATTCATCGTAAGCAATCGGAATATC
>JAVIAB010000088.1:18029346-18049346 GCA_032433765.1 Megaustenia siamemsis
TTTTTCGACCGAGTTGGCTTCAGAGTACACCCTCTCTCTGGAAATAGTAATCATATATTTTTTTAAATGGTAAATATGGTAAAGAATGTCGGCCTGGAATGATGCTGACCACCTCACTTATAAAATGTACTGGGAACAAAGAACCATTTGAACACCAACACCATACGCTTGGAGAGGAACCTTCACTTTATTTTAAACTTAAATGGTATAACTGGTAAGGTTTAGGCATGTAACTTCCGCTCAGCTACAAATTAATAGAGCAAGCGATGATCTACTTATGTTATGCAGCAACAGCAAAGTATGGAGGCGGGGTGGTCTCGAGGTATGACATCAGCCTCTGGGCAGGAAGGTCTCGAGTACAATTCCAGCAGTGGTAATATTTAAAAAAATAAATAAATAAAATGTAGCATGTGGTTTCTTCGTGCCTCTACCATCCACTGGTATCTGGACAGTGGGATCCGATGTTTAGTCCTCTTTGAGTAGTGAGATCCGATGTCTAGTCCTCTCTGGGTAATGAGATCTGATGTCTAGTCCTCTCTGGATAGTGAGATCCGATGTCTAGTCCTCTCTGGATTTTGAGATCCGATGTCTAGTCCTCTCTGGATAGTGAGATCCGATAAATAGTCTTCTCTGGTTAGTGAGATCTGATGTCTATTCCTCCTCTCTGAAAACGGCAAAAAATAGGAGGTCTTGTGTGCAGTCACGCTCGCTAAAGAACCATTGACAATTAACAATCGAAAAGAGTAGGCAAAAGAAATGGCGGCTGTCATGGTAAAATTGTCAGCAAAAATCTACTCATGCCCGTTCCAGGCCGTGCGACGGAGTTCGTGCACGTGGATCAGGGTCTCCTTGGGGATTCTCGATAATTCGAGAGGAAAATCTGAGCACCTATGGGATATTCCTGTGTGCAGTGATGATGATCCTAACATAATAACGTAACATAACAACAAAGTATTTCCATTTCCACTTCTCCTGGTCGTCCACAGGGTGCCCTAAGTCTAGCTCAATGTTGCTTTACTAAAAATAACCCCAGTAAATGTTTTACCTTAATTTCTCACATTCTTTAAGTGCTCCCCAATGAGCATAAACCACATGCACGCGTTAATATCCATCTGAGCCATAAAGCAAAATATACCAGAATTCCTGGCGCGACTCGCTCGTTCAGCAAACTCATGATTGATTGATGTATTTGTTCCAGACATTTGCGCATACATCCAGATAGACAGGCAATCTCACATTGGAGTTCAATGATTAAAATATTCGCAGAGAACACCCTAGCCTTATCAGACCGCATAGATCTTGGTTAGGGCAAATCAAGAAAGGGAAAACAGTGGCGCTCTGCTGTGCCTATCTGGAAACTACGTTGGGAGATATTAAAATACTACCGGAAACGTCAATAGATGTAGATTAAGGAAGATAGTTATGTGAATAAGAACACAACAAGACAGTAGTCACAGAAGCAACGTGTATTTAATGAGGATAATTTTAAAGTAATGTTCGGAAAATGTTCTATGCAGATTTTTGCTCCGAAAAATGTTTACATAAATTATATCGTCCCCTTTTTAGAAGGATAAAACATGAATTATATCATCCCATTCTTACAACGATAATACATGAATTATATCATCCCATTCTTACAACGATAAAACATGAATTATATCATCCCATTCTTAGAAGGATAAAACATGAATTATATCATCCCATTCTTACAACGATAAAACATGAATTATATCATCCCATTCTTAGAACGGTAAAACATAAATTATATCGTCCACTTCTTAGAAGGATAAAACATGAATTATATCATCCCATTCTTACAACGATAAAACATGAATTATATCATCCCATTCTTAGAACGGTAAAACATAAATTATATCGTCCACTTCTTAGAAGGATAAAACATGAATTATATCATCCCATTCTTACAACGATAAAACATGAATTATATCATCCCATTCTTAGAACGGTAAAACATGAATTATATCATCCCATTCTTAGAAGGATAAAATATGAATTATATCATCCATTCTTACAACGATAAAACATGAATTATATCATCCCATTCTTAGAACGATAAAACATGAATTATACCATCCCATTCTTAGAACGATAAAACTTGAAATATATCATCCCATTCTTAGAACGATAAAACATGAATTACATCATCCCATTCTTACAACGATAAAACATGAATTATATCATCCCATTCTTAGAACGAATATGGAAATCAATACTGAATTAGATGAGCAGCAATTTGGATTTAGGAAAAATAGCGGGACAAAAGAAGCCATATTCTGCATGAGAACATTAATCGAAAAATACACAGAAGTAAACAAACCAATATATGCCTGCATCATAGACTACACCAAAGCTTTTGATAGAGTACACCACAAACAACTTATAGAATGCCTAAAAGAGATACATCTAGATGACATGGATATACGACTAATATGCAATCTATACTGGGAGCAAACAGCAATAATAAAATATAACAAAGAGTTCTCTACACCCATTGATATAAAAAGAGGAGTAAGACAAGGATGCATCCTATCACCAAGCTTGTTCAATCTATACACTGAGCAAATCTTTAAAAACATCATAGAGATGCCAGGCCTACAAATTAATGGAAAGATAATCAATAACCTAAGATATGCTGACGATACTGTACTACTAGCAGAAAATCCTAAAGACCTACAACAATTACTTAATGAAATAAACACGACAAGCAAAAAATATGGACTAGATATGAACATCAAAAAGACTAATACTATGATCATAAACAAAGAAAATACTCAAAACCCACAAGTGGATATCAAAATTGAAGGAATAGACCTTGAGACAGTTCAGAACTACAACTACCTTGGACATACTATAACCAGTGATGGAAAATGTACAACTGAAATAAACAAAAGAATAGGAATGGCAAAAAGTAATTTTAATGTTATGAAGGACATACTAACATCAAAACAAATAACACCAAAGCTAAAACTAAGAATAGCAAAATGTTACATCTTCTCAATATTCCTATATGGTGCTGAAACATGGACATTAGACAAGAAAACAGAACAGAGAATCGAAGCCTTCGAAATGTGGATTTATAGAAGAATAGGTAGAATTGGATGGAAGGAAAAGAAAACAAACGATGAAGTCTTAAAACAACTAAAAATGAAAAGAGAACTTCTGAACACAATTAGAACAAGACAAATGCGATTCTTGGGCCATGTTAAAAGACAGAACAGCCTACTGAAAGTAATCCTGGAGGGAAAATACAAGGTAAAAGAGGCAGAGGCAGACCAATATTAACATGGACGAGTAACATCAAAAGATGGACAAATCAACCGATGACAACCTGCACCATCAAAGCAAGAGATAGAGCAGAATGGCGCTCCATGGTAGCCAACCTTCGTTGCGGAGACGGCACTCAATGATGATGATGATTCTTAGAACGATAAAACATGAATTATATCATCCCATTCTTAGAACGATAAAACATGAATTATACCATCCCATTCTTACAACGATAAAACATGAATTACATCATCCCATTCTTAAAACGATAAAAGTGTCATAATATATCAGGCCTCTGAAGCTCTGGTGTATTTACATTTGTCGAAAGAATATTCATCATCATCATCAAGTACCATGACTGCTGGCGTAGGTGATCTTGTCTCTCCACAACAGAGTTGTTTCTTTCTGACAGTTATTTAACATTTCTGTTGTTGACCTTCTGCCAAGCCATTCTCTTAAGCTGTCTGGTATCTTTTCTCTTTGCTTCCCTCTATCTCATCGTTCCTCAATTTTCCAAGCTGGCACAATATATCCCGGCTATTTCCTTCTCCTTACATGAAATGCCAAAAAAGATTATTATTTCTTCTTAATATTGCAAATTAGCTCTCTCTTTGCTGTGTCCTCTTTCAGAACGTTTACATTAATCTTCTTAGATGTCTATGGTATTCTCAACATGCTTCTGTAAAACCACATTGCTACAGCCTCAAGTGATTTTCCTGCCTGCTGTCCAATTGTCCATAATTCATATCCATATGTTAAGTCTGGCTCTGTATAACATTTCAGAATTGTATAATATATAGTACGTAGCAGGATCGAACCCGTACTAGTTGACACAACGCCTTGCCACGAGAAATCAAACGCTGGAGATCACGGCCAACCCAGCTACCTAAATAATGGATATTGTTGACGATGTCTTTCACACAGATGTACTCATGACTGTAGCATAGGTTTACGATCACAACTCGGGAATAAATTGTATATCTGTATTTTCCTATTTAGACACATATCTCTTGGTAGCGTAGGGCTTAATACTTGCGTTGCGGACAAACATTTATAGAACGAAACAGCACGGAAAGTAGTTCCGGAAAGTAGTGGTTTAGACTAAAGACAAATAATAATAAATGAATATAATTATGGAGGGAAACCTCTGATGTGATATATCAGCGAAACAGAAAGGCTGTGAGTTCAAATCCCGACTGCACCAGTTAGGATGTTTATTTGTGATTTTTCTCTGTAGCAACCACTCCTGGTCTCAGCAGCGAGGCCCAGCTTGAAACGTCAATTACTCATCGACGGAAAAGAATAAATATGATTACCTCCGAAGACGGAGTTATCTGACTGTGCGGCGAGGGACCCCTGTACATACGACTGCAATAGAAAAACTGATTAACACGTAAAATTTAATTCTGTCTATAGGGACGTGGCCAATGCCATTATCCATTATTGTATTTTAGTCTCTCTTTCGGAGAGAATGTGATTTTACAATGGTGACTCAAGCTGTCACAAAACATTCTAGAATTACCATAAAAAATCACATTTAATGATCGATTATCGTTCTCACATGTCACTCATTTCAAACTTACATTTTCAACTGCTATCATCATCATCATCATCATCATCATCATCATCATCATCATCATCATCATCGAGTGCCGTCTCCGCATCGAAGGTGGCTACCATGGAGCGCCATTCCACTCTGTCTCTTGCTTTGATGGTGTAGGTTGTCATAGATTGACTTGTCCATCTTTTGATGTTACTCGTCCATGTGAGTCTTGGTCTGCCTCTGCCTTTTTTACCTTGTATTTTATTGTAATTTCATTTGTCTTGTCTTAATCGTATTTAGTAGTTCTCTTTTATTTTTAGTTATTTTAAAATTTCATCGTTTGTTTTCTTTTCTTTCCATCCAATTCTACAAATTCTTCTGTAAATCCACATTTCAAGGGCTTCAATTTTCTGTTCTGTTTCTTGTCTAATGTTCATGTTTCTGCACCATAAAGGAATATGGAGAAGATGTAACATTTCGCCATTCTTAGTTTGAACCCTGCCGTTATATGTTTTGTTGAGTATATTTTTCATGGCAGTAAAATTACTTTTTGCCATACCTATTCTTTTGTTTGTTTCAGTTATACACTTTCCATCAATGGTTACAGTACTGCATTAAACTGCTAGCGCAGGTTCAAAATAAAAAGGTTCACTTCCTGTCTTAAACTGAACGACTGTTGCTTCATGTCGATAATGAGTATGGTGCTGTCACTTTGTCTATGCGGCCTCCATAAAGGGAATGACGATCACTGCACATAGTTGTAATTTATCTTCATTTTTTTAGTTTGGCGCAATATCAAGTGGTCGCTGAGTCATACAATACGAGTCCACAAACCCATGTTTTCAAATGTTCTTAAAACGTTTCTAAGAATAGTCAAAACTGTAACAAAAGTTTACAATAACGCGTTCTCCTGAAAAGAGTCCTGGTTAAATGTTTTGTTCAGTATATTGTTTATGCCATTCTTCAATGTATTATTTAGAAAATTACTTAGGATATTTTCAATGTATATTTTTAGGATGCTGTTCAATGTTTTGTATAGATATTGTTTAGGATATTGTTCAATGTATTGTCAAGGATATTGTTCAATGTATTGTTAAGGATATTGTTTAGGATATTGTTCAATGCATTGTTTAGGATATTGTTTAGGATATTGTTTAGGATATTGTTCAATGTATTGTTAAGGATATTGCTTAGGATATTGTTTAGGATATTGTTTAGGATATTGTTCAATGTGTTGTTTAGGATATTTTCAATGTGTTGTTTAGGATGTTGTTCAATATTCTGTTTAGAATATAGTTCAATTACTTGTTTAGGATATTGTTTAGTTTAATGTTCTAGAGAATGTTCAATTTGCCGTTTAAAACAATGATCAGTGAACTGTTCAGGACAATGTTTTTGTTAAAGGCAAAGTTCAGTTTGTAATTCGGTACGTTATTTAACGTACTACACAATTACTTTGAAAATGAATCCTTTCTTTAACGTAATCATTTCGTAAAGTGTATGTGTGTGTGTAACTAGCCAGTTATCGTAACTCTAACCGGCTATAGTTGTATGATATGACTAAATTGATTGCGGGTGAGGGGGTTGGAGGGGAGCGGGGCGGGGGATGGGGGAGGAGGTGGAAGGATATCATTTGTTGTCCTTTGAGCCCACAACACATGGATTCTGATAACGAACAAACACATTATCACGTGACACATTCTTTCATCAGCTCAGCGTAACTCACAAGTTCTATGTCGAGCAGTTAATGTAAACGCGTTAACCTCCCCTTTTTTGGAATATTTCTTACTTTCTGTTCCTCTTCCTTTGTCGTTTACCTTTTTTTCCCGTTTTTACTTTCCTCCCCTTACTCTCCATTACTCCTCAAATAATTTTACTCTCAACATTAATCGCGAAATGTCACTTTCCACATTTGTCATTCTTTAACTTCACCCGTTTTTTTGTCCAGCCATTTTATTTGTCAATACACATTCTCTCCCTCTTTCTCTCCCTCTCTCTCTCTCTCTCTCTCTCTCTCTCTCTCTCTCTCGGTTATTTCTTCCTGTTGTATTTTTCCCACTACTCCATTCCCATTTCCAGCACTTCATCATTTTCAATGAATCCCTCTTTGCTCTTTTCTATGCGAAGCACTCCACAAAAACTCCACCGCACACGACAAAAACTCCACCGCACTCCACTCTTTACGTTCTCTCACTCTTGTCTCTAGTTATCCTCATTTCATTTTGACCAGCTGTGAGCTGTTCTACGTTCAGCTCATGTTCGCCAAACTCTCTCTGTCAGAGCTGCAAAGGGGACATCAATTTCATTTTCAGGTCCATTAGTATGGCCTTCACAGGCATTTTGTCTCCTTATGCCTCACTGACCTTTAACCTAACCTTCACCCCGTCCATGTTTTGCTGGACTTTGTTATAAAAAAAACGATTTGTGACTTACTTTTAATCAATTTATCGTCTTTTTTGTTTTAGGCATTATAGTGAAGGAAAGAAAACCTAAAGGACTAATGCCTTAATAGCAAAAAGACAGAAGTAATGGTAGCAAAAAAGAAAAAGACATCACCGTAGTGCACAATGACAAGTGGAATAATATTTAAATAGGTAAATTAATTTAAATATCAGGGAACAATGATAACCTCAGATGGTAGATGTGCAACACAGGTGAGATGTAGAATGGCTCAGGCAAAAGCAGCTATAAAAAAATGTGGAAGATACTGTCGTACACTTTTGACAATAGAAACAAGAAAAAGAGTTCTTAAATGTTATGTAGAACCAGTCTTAACATACGGATGTGAATCACAGACAATAGGGCCACAGACCAGAAACACACTGGAGACTGTAGAAATGTGGTTTTACAGAAAAATGTTCAAAACACCATAGACAGCTAAAAAAAAGTAGTGATGAAAATGAAAGAGACCAAAACAAAGAGAGAGCTAATTTACAATATTAGGAAGAAACAGTCATTATTTTTTTAGCCATTTTATGAGAATGCAACCGTATATTAGTAGATAGCACCATCTTGTTGGAACCACATATTCATCATTCCTTGTTCATCCATAGTCCCACCTCTAAATCTTTGATACAACAGTTCTCACTAGTGACAACAGTGCAGCACAACAACAAGCAGATGGTTTAGGAGACACCGCCACACTTTCGCTTGCACGTGCAACAATATTATCCCATGCACGCGCCTTCCGTGGACCTCGTGTGAGAAAGTTATCTGTCTCCGTTCTATATTCTTCCAATCGCTTATATCAACCATATATTCTCGTCTTAGGAGGCTCGGAATGATCAGGGTATTTTCATCGAAGCACACGTCGTTCTGCAATAATCGATCTCTTATTTTCAATAAATATTAACACAAGATCAGCAAGCTCTCTTGGTTGATATTTTTCCAAAATAAAAAGTACTTTCTCAGTTCTACACATCCAACCGTCATCTATAGATTTTGTAAGGCTTCTGGGCTGACAGGGAAATCCTGGAAACACCCAAAGATTATGACGTCTTCAGCTATACGAGATATAGACGCATGACGTCATTTTACCGGAACCTCCCCTGCACGAAAAGCTGATGATGTCACAAACCTTAGATGGTTTCTTCCAGCTCGCGGGCCTTATACTACTATAGGTAGTTGACTGTACACACCAAACCAAACTGATACTAACTTACAAATATGGGTACAAACATTTAAATGGTAACATAATACGTACCGCTCGCTATATCGTCGTGTCTCCTGCAACCTACATATGATCTTCTATCTAATAATCTGACATTGTATTGTTTTTGTGTAACTTGGCGCATGATCCGGTATCCTATGATTGATTATCATGCCTCATTTATGATTGCTGTAATAAATAATATTCTCTATTTCAATTCATTATCATGCCTCATTTATGATTGCTGTAATAAATAATATTCTCTATTTCAATTCATTATTGTGTCTCCTTTATTTAAGCATACATTTTGTATCCTATATTCTGAAAGTGATTGTCCCTTGCCTTGACGTCTGGTCTTGTACTATACATTTTGACGTTTTATCATGTCTTCTGGATTCTGGTGTATATTCTTAAAGGAAATATTTTTGCGTATTATCATGTCTTCTATGTCTTGGCGTATAATTTTGTAGTATATATTTTGACGTATTATTGAGTCTTCTGCATCATGATTTTATATTATATATTCAAGCAAAATACTATCTCTTCGCTAACTTAGCCTCAGCGCTTAACTAATTTTCATTATTCTGAAGAATTATTTTGTCTCCTGTATTTTAATGTTTTATATTTGTGTCTACTATATTTGTGTCTACTATACTTGTGTCTTATATATTTATGTCTACTATATTTGTGTCTGCTATTTAGTTGTGTTATTTGCGGGTCATCATTGTTGCATTCCGAACATGTCCGTAGGTGCTCAGATCCCCTCCTCAGCAAGTCCCACAGTGTGCAGCTACTGACGACTCCAGTTCTGTGTTGGTTAATAAGTCTTCTTACACGCCAACTAAGTTTCTCGTTTCTGGCTGTGCCTATCTTATCTACCATCTCTTTAATCCGAAGGAGTAACGTGGATTAATATTTGTCGAAGTCCTGTGCTCTTCCCACATCTCGGAGGGCATTGATGATGTCCGCCCGATCCATTGGTCAAATTGACCGTCCTCATCGATAGCGCAGCTAGCCAATCTGTCCGCTCTTTCATTTCCCCGTACTCCATCATGTCCTGGGACGCAAACAAAGGTGATCTTTCGTATTTTTGACTTCTGCAACGACTCTAACCATTGCCTGCGTACAGAGCCCGTCTCCACGATTTTTATCATATTTATCGAATCACTCAGTATGCAGACGTGGGTGTAGTCTTGTGACTCTACCCAGTTGAATGCTCTGGTCACTGCCATCACCTCCATCGGCATGCTACTAGTGGTCATAACGTATGCACCACTGTCTTCCTTGACTATTCTGCCTGCTGAGCGTGCTGTAAATGCCCATGCACTCCTTTGGTGTCGTTTTACAGATCCGTCTGTATAGATGACTACATCTTTCTCCTCGGTGTTATCCCAGATGAGACCGTTGACCTCCGCATTGACCACGACTGAGCTCTGTTCACCACATTTCCTGTCGAGTGGGACAATACACGAGAATGTTCCTCTGAATGACGTAAGCACGGTATCCACTCCTCACCAACGCTGATATTGGTAAGCCCACAGACCTATTTGATGACATCTTCCTTTCGGCCCACCCATAATTTGTGTCTTTTTAGCCTGACATCTTTCCCTGTGTTAAGCTCCCGGTGAAATGGATGCTCTTTATCTGTACTAAGCTTCAGGTATGCTCGTGCTCTCCTGATCTTGATTCTATCATCCACGGTTGGAAAAGTTGTGTCTACTATATTATTTAATTTGGCATGTTATCGTAGTATTTGATCTTAATTTCATATTGACATATATATATATATATCCATACATATTCTAGCGATTAAACTCACGTTTGTAAACATCAGACAATCCATATTGCAGACAATAAAGAGGTCTATTGCGCCACGTTGCATATATGTAATTTAGCGATAGTGCCTATAATACTTTTACTATAGGCACCTTTATGAAAGATGTGATCAATATAACACGACAGCCATCTTTCAGAGAAAAAAAAAAGAAAAACAGAACCAGAAATATACGCCACTCGGTAATTATTGAAGGCTACGCGAAGATAAGTACCATCGATCACGATGGAGCCAGACCTCTTGTACTCAGCGGACCAGTTCACTCAACGATAATGTGTATGTCCTATGTCAAGTATCTTAGTGTATTCACTCTGTTATTGTATATTTTCAACGTATCTGAAATACAATCATCATTATTGAGGGCCGTCTCCGCAACGAAGGTTGGCCACCATGGATCACGATTTCACTCTGTTTCTTGCTTTGATCGTGCAGGTTGTCATAGATTGACTTGTCCATCTTTTGATGTTACTCGTCCATGTTAGTCTTGGTCTGCCTCTTTTACCTTGTATTTTCCCTTCCAATATTACTTTTAGTAGGCTGTTGTGTCTTTTAAATTGACCCAAAAATTTCATTTGTTTTTTAACTTAATTGTATTTAGTAGTTCTTTTTTCATTTTTAGTTGTTTTAAAACTTCATCGTTTGTTTTCTTTTCTTTCCATCCAATTCTACCTATTCTTCTATAAATCCACATTTCAAAGGCTTCAATTTTCTGTTCTGTTTTCTTGTCTAATGTCCATGTTTCTGCACCATACAGGAATATTGAGAAGATGTAACATGAAATATAATAGTATTGTATATTTAAGGTTTATATATATATATATATATATATATATATATATATATATATATATATATATATATATATATATATATATATGATAAGGCAAAACTTAGAAGAGAAAAGACTCATGAAGAAGGATGGAAAACCCCGTGGATAGGTGGGCCTGACTTGTTAATTCTGTGGCCGTGTGTGTTTATCAAACATTGATAGAATTAGCCACGAGAGAAGCTGTTCGACAAAAACAAAACCTAAAAAATATACACAATAGCCTCCACTAGACAGTCTGACAAGACGAAAAAAGAGCCCTTTATTTATATATTTATATATATATATATATACATACAGTAGTATAATTGTTTAAATATGCAGGCGTAATTAATATCAGTTATGCTTGCTTGTTTGTTTTCTTGCTTTCGCCAGATAACTAAAGGGGTACAACTATTCGTCATCCGCCATTAAATGGACATTAAGTGGGCGTGTCTGCGTTGTGTTGTGGTTTGCAATATAACTATGTTCGTTCGTTCGTTCGCTTTCGTCAGCTTTGACCTCTGACGAAGTCCCACCCACTCAATTTTGTGGGACTGAATTTTGCGTGTAAGTCTGTTTTATCCCATTACAGGATGCCCCTCGCCATGCAGGCAGATTTACTCCGACTTCAGAGGTACTAATTTTTAGGGAATTAGTAAAACCCAGGTGTCCTCGCCAGGGTACGAACCCCGGCTGCTGCCGTGGTAAGCCAACCGCCTATCGATTGCGCTAACCGGACACCCAATATAACTATGATGTTTCCGCCTTTCGGCCCAACACATCCGACTTCAGCACGAAATTTTTGAGTATCGGTTTGTCTTCCCTCTTCAATCCCTACTCGCTTGGCCAGACTAGATAGGTTAGTCTTTCACTAGAGGCACCTCGGAGAGGTGGAGCAGGGTCTGGATGGTTCTGGTGCACCGATCCTGGCGCAAGCCAT
The DNA here is from genome assembly GCA_032433765.1 of Megaustenia siamemsis. NCBI lineage: Eukaryota > Metazoa > Mollusca > Gastropoda > Stylommatophora > Ariophantidae > Megaustenia > Megaustenia siamemsis. The sequence goes on from JAVIAB010000088.1 coordinate 18,041,409, forward strand.
CAGCTGTGGGTCGCTAACAACCTTCAGCTCCTACCTTCGCCTCCATATCAGTTATAATTTGTACTAACATATTAACATGTTTCTTAACATGAGGACACCTAATTATGTCTGTTATATTTTTTGAGTTGTTATATTACATTTCTTACACTTCACTTTGGTATATTCTTCCTCTTTAGCGTTCCCTCTACGATTATTCCTCTTCAACGAACGGTCTAGAAAAGAGTTTTTATGGGGATAAGTCGTTAGTACGTGTTTAGCAAGAATCAGCGACATCTGCGACTTGTAGTCCATAAACACCGACTTCTGCAAGGTGTTTTAGGCACTCCTTTTTCAATGCCTAACAGCTTGGCCCTGGTTGGTAAGCCTGTTTTCAGATCCACCACCGAGAAGTGGAGTAAGGTCTTAATCAGTTATAGGTCAGTGATCCTGACTCATGCAACCAGTTATGGTCAATAAACGCTTTCAGTTCCTCCGTAGTATGATGCCCTTTCATATGCCTCACGTTTGTTCCGTCCTGCCGTATCTCATAAATGCAAGTAGATTATGTTGTGTCTCCAGCATCCTAAAGTATTACTGCCGTATCTCATAAATGCAAGTAGATTATGTTGTGTCTCCAGCATCCTAAAGTATTACTGCCGTATCTCATAAATGCAAGTAGATTATGTTGTGTCTCCAGCATCCTAAAGTATTACTGTCGTATCTCATAAATGCAAGTAGATTATGTTGTGTCTCCAGCATCTAAAGTATTACTGTCGTATCTCATAAATGCAAGTAGATTATGTTGTGTCTCCAGCATCCTAAAGTATTACTGTCGTATCTCATAAATGCAAGTAGATTATGTTGTATCTCCAGCATCCTAAAGTATTACTGTCGTATCTCATAAATGCAAGTAGATTATGTTGTGTCTCCAGCATCCTAAAGTATTACTGTCGTATCTCATAAATGCAAGTAGATTATGTTGTGTCTCCAGCATCCTAAAGTATTACTGTCGTATCTCATAAATGCAAGTAGATTATGTTGTGTCTCCAGCATCCTAAAATATTACTGCCGTATCTCATAAATGCAAGTAGATTATGTTGTGTCTCCAGCATCCTAAAGTATTACTGTCGTATCTCATAAATGCAAGTAGATTATGTTGTGTCTCCAGCATCCTAAAGTATTACTGTCGTATCTCATAAATGCAAGTAGATTATGTTGTGTCTCCAGCATCCTAAAGTATTACTGCCTTATTTCATAAATCCAAGTAGATAATGTTGTGTCTCCAGCATCCTAAAGTATTACTGCTTTATCTCATATATTATATGTCAACGTAATTCTTGATGTCAATTTGAGTGTTCTAGCTCAGCGGTTCCCCAACTTTAATTTACCACGGACCCCTATTAACTCTTTCAGTACTTTTGGACGCACTCTGCGTCATGTTAATTCAGGCCATGTACATTTCGCCGTATAGAGCATCACTCTCAATTTGATTAGTGTTAGCCATCATCAAACCATATTCTTTTTACATGTCGTGTATCATCTTGGTATTGGTGAAATCTAATACCTTGTTCACTTATCTAAAAATCTATATGTAATATGTTATATGTTAGATAAACATAAACATGTAAATTGATTTTTAAAACCGTGAAAAATTGTGTACATGAAATCTCTTCCGTTGCGTTCATGAAAAACTTTCGTACGGAAAGGGTTAAATACGTTTAGTAGTCGCGGACTTCCAGATTTAAAATTCATCTCAAGATTTCTTCATTGTATGATTCATGTTTGTGTGTGCTTTTATTCAGTTATTTTATTTCTCAATTTAGCAACAAAATATCATACTTTTCAAGCCTTTGCGGACCCCAGTGATAGCACCACGGTCTGGTGGAGGGGAAAGGGTTGGGCAGGGGGCCGTGAACCACAGTTTGAGAAACGTTGTTCTAGCTTTTGTCTATAAATGTTAATCTGAGTGTGTTACTCACAGTCTTCTTCTCTTTTAATATGTCGCTATTATATTATGCCTTATATCACATGTTCTATCAGTAACACTAATCAAAAAATAAATGGTTTAAACATGTAACAAGCAACCATTTTAGAAAAAAATAAGCAAAATAAAACGATTCCTTACGGCAAGCACGTCACATTCAACAACAAATGTTAATAAGCAAACAAAAATGTTGGAGACCTTAACAATGCTGTCGGGCCCCTTAAAAGTGCATGCTGACCACGAGCACTCATATCTTTTCTAATTCTCGGACACGCCTCGGTCTGTACCTACTGACACCAGGGTAAAGGGAGCAATATCGGGACAGGGAACTTTTCATTTGATTACGAGGGAGCTCTTGAGTAATTGCTTCAGATCCGTCTGGCGTCTTCTGTTGTTCAAGTTGTTTGTGTTCCGTCCGTTCTCAGGGTGCTGTTGCTATAATTGGGAACTTATTCTGTTTGTTAGAGTGAAAACTCTGTGAATGGGTAGTCACAAATATAGAGAAAAAAACGAGATTGCAGAAAAAGTACAATATAGCAAGACTGAGAGAGAGAGAGAGAGAGAGAGAGAGAGAGAGAGAGCATTAATGTCATTAAAGGAGAAACGGTCTAAGACAGAAGGAGATAGGGCGATTCCATTAGGAGATAATAAAAAACAAAGGATAATATATAATATGACCGCCTGACTTTGGAACAATAAAAGATAATTATATTTTACTCCCAATAATACCGATAGTAATAATAATAATTAATTAATAAGTAACATCAAGGAATATTTTGATAAATTGAGTAATGAGTTTATAATGAAAACTAAGTGTGTAAAAAGGGAATAAAAACGTAAACTTAGATTGTTGTTGTTGTTGTCGTTGTTGTTGTTGTTATTGTTGTTGCTAACGTAATGTCACGAGTTGATACTTTCAGAAGCCGTTCGACTCATCCAGCATGGAGGTTTATAATGACCTTTTTTGTTTAACATTCTCGGCTTTAAAAAAAAAAGTGAATTCGTCTAGTCCCAGGCTATGGCAGGAAGCTTGTTTGGCTTGTCCTCCCTACAGATACTGCAATACTAGGTCTTCTATATCAGTGAAAGCCATCACTACAGGGAGCATGGCGACTATAGCTTCAGTTAGCATGCCTGTTTTGACGAAGGCTATTGCTAATGGCAATCGACTAGGATGTCGAGGATAGATCTTAGTGTGCTGATGGGTCGTGATGGGTCGTGATGGGTCGTCGACCCTGCTAAACTTGGAAGCTTGATTGACTTTACAACCTCAATTGTTACATGAACAGGACAGCGGCACAAAAAAAAAAAAAAACAAGGATTTTCCGTGTGCACTCGCGCACGTTAAAGAACGTTTGGCAGTTAAAGCAAAAAAAAAGAAGGGCCATAAATATGTGCCGCTGCCGGGGCAAAGTTGTCAGCAGAAGCCTACCTACATAGTGGATCCCAAGCCGTGCTATGGAGTTCGTGCACCTGCGCTAGAACTTTTTCAGGATTATCGAGGAAGATATCGGAGCACCTATTGATTTGTCCGGTGTGTAATGGTAAGTAAAAAAAAAAAGTAAAGATCCCCCGTCTCGCCAAGTGGCTATAGGGAATATGGTTTCAGTGACTATAAATTTTACAGACCTTCGGCACATGATTTTTGGGGTTATGTGATCGGTATTACGCCCGTGCCGTTTTACTTTCCCAGAAAAAAAAATCCGGTACCCATCTAAGGCTGGGTGAACCCGGAAGCCGTCGATTGGGATCGAACCCTACCCCTTTTTCCTGTGTAGTCCAGTTCACTAACCACTGAGCTGTCGCGGCTCGGTGTGCAGTGGTGATGATTGTTAAATCCGCTCACGTTCTATGAAAGTAAACAAAAATGTGTTCGACGAGTGCGTCACAGATTGCGAGGACGTGTTTGTGCCCTAGGGTCGCGCTAGCTATAGACCAAGAACGCTCTACCTATCACAGCAATACGGCGAGGGGGACACAACAACAGGAAAGACAACAATAATACAGACAACAATAGAATTTGGATATAATATCAATAACAGGATATAGCAAAGTAGGTAAACTCTGGGTAGAAATTGTTTTATGTTAATATTGTACCAAGCTCACGTTGAACCTATAACATGGTAAAGATTCTAGTGTTAATATTGTACCAAGCTCCAATTAAAACTTTAACGTGGTAGAGATTCTAGTGTTAATATTGTACCAAGCTCACGTTGAACCTATAACATGGTAAAGATTCTAGTGTTAATATTGTACCAAGCTCCAATTAAAACTTTAACGTGGTAAAGATTCTAGTGTTAATATTGTACCAAGCTCCAATTAAAACTTTAACGTGGTAGAGATTCTAGTGTTAATATTGTACCAAGCTCCAATTAAAACTTTAACGTGGTAGAGATTCTAGTGTTAATATTGTACCAAGCTCCAATTAAAACTTTAACGTGATAGAGATTCTAGTGTTAATATTGTAACAAGTTCCACTTTAAAGGCAGAAATATCAAAGCACAACACAACGGGTCTTCAACAAAAGTTGCGAGAAAACAAGACCTAAGTGCCTACCACGAAAAAGATGGATTGAGAAACATTAGGAACAGCAGCAGAGGCGAACACAAGAGCAAAATACCGCAAATTATATTTCACATCGACGCTGAACGGCAAATGAGTAAGGAAAGAAGAAAAGAAGCAGAAGTTTAATTTGAACATATCATTCTATATAGATCGTTGTGTTAATATAGTAAAAAAGTAAAGTACCCCCCGTCACGCCAAGTGGCGTATAGGGAAATATGGTGTTAGTGACCCTATATTTTACAGACCTTCAGCACATGATTTTTGGGGTAATGTGGTCGGTATTACGCCCGTGCTGCTTTTACTTTCCCAGAAAAAATCCGGTACCCATTTAAGGCTGGGTGAACCCGGAGCCGTCGGTTGGGATCGAACCCTACCCCTTGTCCGTAGTAGTCCAGTTCAGTTAATATAGTACCGAATTTAAATTGAATCGATCACACGATATAGATTCTTGTGTTAACATTGTACAAGGTCCGTGTCACCTCTCGCAGGTTATAAGTTACACTAATACCTGTAACGTGTCATACCTTTCTGTGATGAGGCTTGAAAGCGTGGTACGAGAAATGATACCTCATAACAACAGGGATAACTACTCAGGGAAACCGTGGACGAACACAAATTCATCAAATAGAACACATGTCCTGAATAAAGAAAGACAATTAAATTACTACTGTCAAGAGACATCAAACATTTAACATTATTATTGTAATTATCATCATCATGTGCTTGACGATATCACGAGCATTTCCCCATGCAACCAATCGCGTCTACTTATTTGTTTCCTTTCGCCGGAATTCGTTCAAAAATATATGCCAAAAACAATTAAGCCGCCATTGGGAGTTGCCAGTTTGGATGTTAATTAACGTTATTTTGGCCGCATTCAATTTTTACAGAGAGCACTTACTGAGTTAGATAATATGAAATTTGCAGATGAGCTGGCCCAATTGTCTTGTCCAGTAGCTGTGCATACATGTATGATATAGTAACAATTGTGGGCTTGATGTTACGAAACTAGTCTCACAAAACAATCTTACAGAATTAAGCCACAATATTAATCATGGGTCGTTTGGTGCATGTCCATGAGAAAAGCCATTAAAAATGGTTAATTTAATGTCGTGAAGAATGACGCTAATTTCCAATGGGAGATGTACTTATAGAAAGTGGATTTTTTTTTAAAGGCGCAGACAATGAAAGCGTACATGAAAATAGAATGTATTCGGTGGAGCACATGATTAGCATTCAATAGAAAGTTAATTTATTGCAAATGTATATTTTAATTTAATCATTTTGACATTTAACTCAAAATGTAGACAAATTGTAGGCGAAAATGTGAATTAATTGATGAGTGTGCGCATGTTGAAGTTATCCTAGGATGAATGGTTATTGGTTATGGAAGGCCTCGGTCTCACAGCAAACGAATTAAAATTCATAATTGCTCAACCGCCCGTGCCAGTGGAATCATCCCAATTACCAACTCATCTCCCAAACAAAGAAAGGTAACTGTAGTCCCCATCGTAGCAGTCTCAGCACACGCCAAAAGACATAAGGCGAAACCGCGCAGAAAGTGAACACAGCCAACTGTTCCCTGTCATACGATATCATCATTCATCGTAAACAAGCGGGATATCGAAGTAGGATCAAAACGGATGAGACACACAGCTCACGGTGTGCACAGAGCACTTAACTCAGTAGCTCCTGCAACAAGCCGGACTTGGAATATGAGGAAACTGCAAGAAGGAACACTTTTCAGACATAGGATGAATGAGCTGAAAACGGTCACGTCAGCTTAGTCAACCTGGTTCGGATCCATTAGTTAGTAACAGAGTTGATCCTACGTCGCCTTTCTAGATGTCGTTATAACAAATACGAACGAGTCTGGACAAGGGAGGAGAGACCGCAGAAGGAAGGCAAACCCGATACTCAAAAAATACTGTGCTGAAGTCGGAAGTGCTTGATTTAGAGACGAACTTATGGCAGTTCGCTGTACGGCATGACACATCCTTACGCCACTACACAACTTTGCGCCACGACACAATTTTACGCCGGTTTAGACGTACATATAAAGGCGAACAAGAAAGAGGAACCAACGTGAGGTGAAGGTCATCACATTAATAGAAATGTGACGTCACAGACAAATGTCAAATATTTCTTTTACTGAAGTGAAGTTTGTTTACTATTTTGTATAAAAGTTCAATGAAAACGGTGAATTTTTCAGGTTTGTCTTAAATTCATGAATTTTATGAACATGACAACTATGACAACATACATACAGGATTTAGATTCATCAAACACAAAGATATATTTGGCCACCGTTAGTATTTCATTGCTGCTGTGGTGAAATAAATAACAACAAGCAAAAAAAAAAACATAAAAAGATGAAACATCAATTTAAACGTTATCCCAAGGTTGTACACAGCCAGAAACGGACACCGGATTATAGAACATTTAACAATAACGACACCCCAAACGAAACGCAGACGTGGAAACGCAATCAATTTGTAAGAGAAAAAAATTAGAAATGAAGAATTCAAGGGAACATTAGGGATGACACCCGCAGTAGAATATATAATAAAAGGACAAATTAAATAGTCTCGCCACGTGTTTCGGTGAGAAACAAAACAAAAGTCAAACGCCGTCTCGGCTAAGTAAGTAGTCCATCAGCGGGAACAATAAGCAACACAAATATATATATATATATATATATATATATATATAAGAATAGGGAGCCTCGGTAGCCTAGTTGGGAAAACCAGCTTGCTGGACCACCGACGCTCGGACAATCCGTGTTCGATTCCCGTTGGAAATGGGTTCCAGGGTAGTACTCTGGAAAGGTGAGGAATGTGGCATCGTATCGTGAGTTTCGATGTTGAAAGCGACGCTAACAAGAAGTCTCCGAACACTTCTGGATAGGCGGCCGAGCACATATGGTTGTAAACTCACATACGCCGATTCAAGTCTCGTACTTTACCTCTACTTTATGTACAAGATATACACGTAAATCAAACTTCGTGTCGATAGTATGCTACATATTTAATAAAGGGGGACAAAGCCACGTCCCTGAGGTCCAGAGCTTGATCACCCATTGACTGAATTAAATTCGATGGGCGGGCTGACCACCTATTTTTCTCACTGACCATAGAAGAGCAAGTTTTAAGTTTTGCTGACGCACTGTGAGTAGAGAATATGATGTATTAACAGCTGTCTCATTCGCTATGAAGTCCGTAATTTCCTCAATAATAGTAACATGTATGAAGATATAACGACATTAGAAGAAAAGTGCGTTGTATGAGAAATAAACAGAGATGTATATGCTGTATGGTTGTGTTTTGCGCCTAATTGTGGCGAAATCGAGTAACTTAGGCTGCCTGATGCATCTTTTGGCTGATCTTTATTATTGATATGAGGATAATGAG